>JANHFT010007126.1:283525-299479 GCA_032467955.1 Pseudoxenodon macrops | reverse complement strand
GGGGGCTGGGTGGGTTGGGGGGGGACGGGGCCAGCCAGGAGTGGAATTTGGGGGTTCTCCGAACTGCACAGGATCTTAGGTAGAGGTTCTCCTGAATCCATGAGAACCCCCAGGCAGCGTGCCTTTGCAACGGAAAATGACGCAAACAGAAAGGCATAGATGTTACTCAACCAGTGTTCTGGGAAAACCTTTTGTATATCTCTACCTGTCAACTTCCTGATTATACAGAGCTAGTCCAAGGTGAAAAACTTCAATTCCTGAAGAGCCTGTCAGATGTCACAACTATTTATTCCGTCAGTAACTGGCTAAGCCTGCCTTCCGGCAAAACAGAATAATGAGTCGTATCTTTCTTTGCTACTCAGCACGGCGGAGATGAGCAGAAAGACATTTCCTCGGTTCTCCCTGCCAAGGGGCACCTATTAAAATCCACTCTGGGCCACATTCGTCAATATCCAGAAAGGCAGCATTAGCATCCTTTTTCTCATCCTTTTCCTCGTCTTCTTCTGACTGCAACTTTGTTGCTTGGATCTTACGATTTATACTGTTAAATTAAACGAATATACTGTTTAGAATCCTAGCATTATTAATGTTGGTTGCTTATTTAGTATCCACGACAATCGCTAAGTGTTGTATCTAATGATTTGTGATAAATGTATTTTACAATGACTACGATAATGATCTATCACTATTGTTGTATGTACACTGAGGGCGTATGCACCGGAGACAAATTCCTTAACCAACTTGGCCAATAAAGAATATTCTATTCTATTCTATTCTGTTCTGTTCTGTTCTGTTCTGTTCTGTTCTATTCTATTCTATTCTATTCTATTCATTTCCACTTTGATAAAGAAATTCAATTGGGGTGGAAGGGAGATCTGTTTCATGAGCAGTACACCCAAAGAATTACAAAAGAATTTTGCGGAAGGAAGTCTTCTTTCATATACTTCTTTCGTATACTGCCTAAGGCAGTACCAATCTGCACCCTTGGGATTTTATAACTTTGTGATGGTTCCAAAGTGGAACTCTACGTAATCTGCATGCTGAGATTATTAATTTCCAGATCAGATGCTGTCCAAACAAGAAGGGAAAGGGGGGGGAACAATACACAGGATGATATAATCACACAAATGCTGCTACTCACATACTTGAATCAGTTAAGTAAATGGGACAGTTACATGATTACCCCATCCTATGCATGTCCCAGTTTTAGCATCATCCTGGTATGCTACAAATGCTACTGGGTCTAGAGGAAACACGACTAAGGGATAAACTACAATTCCTTTTCTGCTTCAGGGCAGGCAGTTCATTCTCAGGAATTCCCACCTTGGACCACCTCCCAGCTTCTTCGAAAACAAGTTGACCATTCTCTTCCCACTGTTTAGGAGCTTTATTTAAGAACAGCATTGCCCTCTCCTTCACAATCACTATTTTTAATTTTCCACCGCTGTAAATATATTGAGGAAACACAGCCAGGCGCAAGGCAGTGGCCGGAGCTCCATTTGTCTACTTCCTGTTGGCCCAGGAGAGTTTGTCTCTGTTCTCTCATTTCACCCTTCACAACAGAAGGCCCACAGGCTAAAGAGCACAAAGCTGCTGCAGGGAATAAGATGGAAACGTCCGATGGCTGATTGGAAGTGCCTTAGGTCGAAGATAGTAGGGGCAGCCTTGAAATGGTTATTAGTAACTCGAAGATTATATAGTGACAGTCTACCATATTGTGGCATAGGGCCTGGTTATTTGAAGGACTGCCTGTCTCCCCTAGTATCTCTCAAGCTGATCTGAATTGGCAGAAGTTATGTGTACTCTGGGTTCCTTTAATTAAACAATGCCATTTATAGGGACCTCGGAAGTGTGACTTCTCTGCCAGCCCTCTGGAGTGAGGTTCCCCACCCTCAAATTCAAATTGGCACCCATCCTACTGATACTTCAAAGGGTCCTAAAGACCTGGCCTTTGGCAAAGGTGATTGAAAACCCCCTTTTCTTCTTTTTCTTTGTTTCCCCCATCTGGATTTGTTATCTCTGCCATCTTCATTCTTTTTTGTTTTCTGATACTTCCTTGCTCTAATGATTTAAAAAAAAACACTTTTGTTTTTTAAACTAATCACTGGGAATCAATTGAATAAATGATGATGATGATTAGGGAAAAGGTATTACAATTGTATTTCAGCTACTGCATGTATTGCCCATCTTCTCTCTCTCTGTGTCTCTTTTGTGATTAATAAGTGACCCGTTCGTTCTCAAGATCAGAACAAAACTTTAAATGCTTCAAGAAATCTCACAACTGCTAGGGCAAGTGGGGTTTTGTTCCAATAATGCATGTGATCAAGAGAAAATGATAGCTTGTGTATACATCTGCAGTACGACCGTCTCCTTTCATGAATAGAAAAGTGGTATTTCCAGGTTCAGACTGAAGCATGCCAAAAATCTAGGAAACCAGTTTGATCAGAGCCCATAATAGCCAGGAAAAAAAAGTATACATATACAGCAGTGAATTACTGTCTCAGTGCTTTAATGAAAACCTTACATTTGTACAGAAAAGGAACGAGGGATACATTATGACAGGCCAAATCAGGACTTGTTTTACTAAGACCATATCAAAGTGATCTAAAAATGCTATTTCTCTTCCACTTAAGTTTCAGAGAAAATTTCCAAAGCTTCTGCAGTTAGTCAGCTATTGTAAGAGAAATCCCTGGTTGGTTGATTGTATCATATATGCATTATTGCATAAAATGTCTCTCTTGTTTCAGATGTCTGCATCCCCTGGACTATATTCCATATTTTCCAACATTTGATCTCTCCAATAAAGGATGTATGCATATCTGATATCTCTTCAGCGTGTTCATTTTTAGAATGCTACTTTTCCAGTTTCAAGCATGAATGGACATCACCCCCTCCTCCTTTGGCCACTTCCGGTCTCTCCAGGGGAGGTAGGAGCTGTGGAGGGTACATCTTTGGGTGGCAGAAGGCCCAGTGTGGGGGGGAAAGAGAATATAATTGAAGGGAGTATGCTGTTTGGGGTAGACTTTGTAAATTAGATTTCTACTGGAATCCAATTTGGAGCAGACAGCGCCGGGTTGACAGCTACTAACTTGATTATCTTCACCTTCTAATGTTCGTTCTGTGGGAAATGCCAGCCAGCTCAGTTTGCAGGGAGGATGGGTTTGATTTAGCAATGGCCTTGGTAGGGTCATTTGTTGGTCTGGGGAAGGGACTGAGTCCTGTTTAGATGCAAAGCCATTTCAGTTCCCTCTGCTGTAAATGTAATCTTCCATTGCTCAAGGCGAGGAGACTGGACTGCACAGCTCTGGAAGCTATGAAGCAATTCATGCTGCAGTTTCATTATTAGGTATTGGTAAGGGTTAGGGCAAATATCTTTAAATATCTGGACAGCTATCAACTCCTAAGGAGTTTTTTTACTTATCCAGTTGAATTAGCTGTAAAATCTTTGGTGAGGGATTTCATACAGAGCTTCTTAAGGTCCAGAAACTGTGGGCTCCTGGATCCCCCATATCTATATATTTAGAGTTCACCAATGGTGGTACGAACCATCAGGCGAACCGGTAGCGGCAGGTTCCGCCCACCCGCCTGGACGTCATCACAGACGCTTTGCTCATGCTACGCGCGCACTCACATTCCCGAACTGGTAGCGAAAGTAAGTAAATACCACTACTGGAGTTCACCCACATATGTAACCTGCCTGGAGCTAGTACAGGTCACTATTTCTAAAGAGCAGGAATGTATGATGTCATCCTTTATCTACTTCTAGGCTTCAGGGAAGGCAACCTCTATAAATCTTTTTTTTCCGTTCCACATCAACAAATTGTGTTTTATGTCTTGTGCCAGTTCAAGCAGCACTGTCCGATTCATCTGCTTCAAGTCACTGCTTTGTATGCAGACATGGGTTACTATATGATGTCACAGCAATGACCCCTTCCCCTCTAGTCAATGGTTCCTGCTCTTTCCTCTTGCCCCCCCCTTGTTTTTACGATTTCACTACTAGAATGGTGAAAAGCTGATATTTTAATATTTTATTTGTTCATTGATGAAACAGTGGGCCTGTTTTATTTTGATTCACAAGCTAAGTGATGAAATAAAGAGATGCCCTCTAGCTCAAGTGTTTTGTTTTCACTTTATCAATAAGCTCCAGAATTTCATTTCTTCTTGCTACTATTTTCACCAACTCCCTTCATAAGAATATCAGTTGGGATAAAATATTAGTTCAGGCATTGATATCTGCTTCATCACTTCTACATAATTTCAATAGGCTTTTCAATTATCTTTTTTTTAAACAACAAAACGTAACACATACCAAAACACAACATATATTTCTCTTTTACAACAGTTTTGCAACGGTAGTCTTCTATTATTTACATCACCCCCAATCTTCTTTAAATATCCTTATCCTTATTATATATAAGTTATTATATTGTATTAGCTCCCAGTGAAGTGCAGGGAGGCCTACTAGGCCCAAAACAGGGCGTGGGGGGGCAGCGCCCCTCACAGACCATTTTTGCTCCCAGGGGGGTTCAGGAGGCCAAGTTCTGCCTGTCACACACCCTGGCCATGCCCACCATGGCCACGCCCACTCAGCCAGTCATTAGGGCAGAGAACCAGTTGTTAAATTATTTGAATCCCACCACTGCCACCAACCCCATGGCATCCCTAATTGTTTGTTTTAATTTTGGTACCTTTTCATTCTCCTCACTTATTCAAAGCTTCTTTTTCTGAAGGAAGATTTTTTTTTCTTTAATGCATCCCTTAATATTGCTGGTTAATCACGCAGGTATCCTACTGGATATGATAGTATCTTTTCCAATGTGCTGAATTCCACTTATTGTGAAGTTCCATTCTAGCTGAGCTTCTATCATTGCAGTTTAATCCCCAGGCCTTTTTGAGAGAGAGATTTTATCTTCTTTGGTCTTCTTTTTTGGCAGTCATTTTTGCAGTTTGTCCTTGTAAAGCCATATGTGATTCTTGTGGACTTCCCCCCCCCCACCTTGCTGGCAATTTTCCACTTATAGATAAATTAAATTTGATGGCATGGTAAACCCAGTTTCCAGACAATTTAAAAGTACTCACATTTTATGCAAGGCCTTGGGAGCATAAGTCCAGATTTGCCTGATATTTGGGTCAATTCTGTCAGAAATTGTGTGGATGATGTGACCATGCTGTTCAAGGGTTGGGTCAGGAAGCTTAAACATTATGCCAGCTATTTAGCCAGGTTATATGTAGGGGTGTGTCATAGCATTATGATAGGTCTGAGGGGGACTCCTATTTTGTGTATCTTGGGGAGTACATAGAATGTAACTGGGTAGGCATCTATTCCTCTCATTTTTCACCATTCCTTCTCTGTTATACTGTTGTGTTGTGTTGTGTTGTGTTGTGTTGTGTTGTTTTGTTTTGTTTTGTTTTTTGTTTTGTTTTGTTTTGTTTTGTTTTGTTTTGTTTTGTTTTGTTTTGTTTTGTTTTGTTTTGTTTTGTTTTGTTTTGTTAGCAAGTATGAGAACATGAAAGGGGAGGGGTTTCCTCTCCCGAGTACATGCATACCTCATGAAACACCTGCAGACAAACCTAATGGAAAGAATGTAGAAAAATGGCTTCTCACATATTTATAGCCTGGTCTGGAGGGTGTTTACTCAGAAATCTGTCTCGGTTGCATTCTGTAAGCCTTCCTGTGAAATGAACCTGGAAATACATGTACATTTTCAGGCACTTTAGTGATCATTTGGGAATATCCTCTGGTTTCAATTAATATGCATTGCCATCATTCACCTTTCCTTGCTTTAAATGTCACTGTGGCCCCGTCCGCTTGTGCAGAAAAGACTCCTTCCCTTGCCTGCCTCTCTGTGCTCTTCAGAGGCAGTCAGAAAAGGATAAGAGTAGTGGTAGATTGACAATTCTGAAAATACTCTTCCTATGTACTACACAAAAGCGGCATTGACATTTCCGCCTCCCTCACGGCTCCCTTCTAGTTTCAGCGAACCTGACGAGCACGGAAGGAACCCATTTTAGAGCGGCCTATTCTTCAACTTTGATGAAGCTGAAATTATATCATCCAGGCTGGCTTAAAAGCATTCCCATGTACATCAGGAGCAGAGGTGGGTTCTAAATCTTCTTACTGCCGGTTTCCTCAGGGGCACGCTATGGATGCGCACATGCTTTGCACGCCGCACGCATGCGCAGTGGTTTAAAAAAACTTCTGCGCATGTGCAGAAGCAAAATCCAAGATGGCGGTGCCATAGGCGAAAGAACCAGCTCAGGGGCGTGGCAGGCCTGGATTGCTAACGGTTCTACTAAACTGTGCCAGTAACTTACTAACAGTTCGGTAGAACCGGACTGAGCCGTTAGCAAGCCACCTCTGATCAGGAGTAATGAACCTATATGTTTTACACCCATGAAGAAAAAAAGCAGAAACAATAGGCATGTTGGCGAAAAAGATAAAGTTCCCCCCTTCCTAAATTATATCAATTTCTCCCTCATAGCCTGAGCTGGGGTCAGAGAATGCAAGGCCGATTTGAGGGTGGGGGGAGGAACGACACAAGAGTTTACATGGTGGGCGGCAGGGTAGAAAATATGTGGTGGCTAAAGAAGGGGGTTAGAATGGTAGAAAAGATAACTGGTTTTAAGTGGTGATTCTTTTTTTCTTGCAGAAAAAGCCAGGCAGATGCTTACGAGCTTTTACTCAACATTGCCATCTGTATCACAAGTGGGATCTCTTTTGACTGATCTTGAAAATCCATTCCCATAAAACTCTGTGTCTGGGTTTATGTTATATCCCTACCTGTAGCCAAGCCAGTGCTTTGCCTCTGTTTGTTTCATTAACTCCCTGCGTTAAGCGTCGTCTTTATCCTGGTGGTTTATGGCTTTTTTATGGTGCTTTACAAGATGTTATATTGAAACTGCCCTCGATGCTTTTGCTGAAACACGCGACCCTCTGCGTGTGAATATTGATATATGAGAATTCATGGAAGGGTGCGATAATTGTGGGGCTTTTGTTTGTGCAGGAAGGTGTGAGGAGGGGCTGTCGAGGGAGGTTTCCCAAAAGGCAGGCAAGGAGAAGGGGGAGGAGAGTGCGAGGACACATATCTCTTGTGCTGTTGGGGCTGTGGGGCTTTGTATTGTGGGTCCCTGATGGAGGAAAAAAAGGATTCTTGGGGTCTTAGGGAATTTTTGCTGCCAACAGACTGACAGGATGCTAAAGGTAAAGATTTCCCCTGTCCAGTTGTGTCTGATTCTAGAGGGCGGCGCTCATCTCCGTTTCATAACCAAGGGAGACAGTATTGTCTGAAGACACGTCCATGATCATGTGGCCAGCATGACTATATGCCGAGGCGCACAGAACGCTATTACCTTCCCACCAAAGTGGTACCTATTTATCTACTTGCATTTGCATGCTTTTGAATTGCTAGGTGGGCAGGAGCTGAGGCAAGGAACAGGAGCTCATCCCATCTGGGGCGCTTGAACCTGGGCTGTCAGCTTTTCAGCTTTCAGTCTTTAACCACTGAGCCATCACGTCCCCGTCAAGATGGGGCAAATACCAATACAGTGGGTTAAAAGAAATAATACACAGCGTAAGAGCTGTTCCAAGAAAATAGACGAGGTTACTTTTGTGCCGACATCTAAGAGCAGAAAGTTGATTTTCTAGGTTTTTGGAGAGAAGGTGTGGCAAATAAAGGGCCATTGTTGTTTCAGTGCAGGCTGCTTTTTATCTAGTCCAATATTGTCTGTTCTAATTCATAAATCTCAGGCTGAAGGGGATCCTTCCTCATTCCTTCCTCTCTTTTCCTTTTAAATGACAATGTTTGGGACTGGCTGTGGGAATTTCTGCATACAAAATGTAGGCTGATGTGAAATAAACATATAACATTCAGTTTTAAATATGGTTCAGAATAATGATATGGGAAATAAAACCCTGCCTTATGGCCTCCAGGTTATCCCTTTCCTCTTAATCTTTTTTTATGTCAGCTATAGACCCCAGTTTTCCTATTTGTGCATTTTGCTTAGAGTCACATCTTATGCATTCTGTAGCTTTAAAGATGTGTAGTAATTATTCTTATACAAGCATCTTTAATCTCCAGCTATCCTGCATCATAGATTCTGTAATCTTGAGGCAACATAAAATTGGAATTCTTGTTCAAGAGACTGTGAAAATGTAGAAAATCTTGTAGGCTAGAACTAATTTCTTAGATCAGTGAAATACAACTCCTAGGAACTACAGGAAGACTAGATTCTCTCTCTAACCAAACTATTCAGACTTGCTCTGACATGCTATTTCTTTTTTCCTTTCTTGTTTTATCTGGACCTCAGAGCCTCTAATACACCTTTTTGTAGTCTGAGTCAAAAAATTGCTGAGAAGTAACTGCTAATGAAGAAGTCCAGCTGGGGGAAGTTGCATGACTGTCCAATGCCACAGAAAAATTTCCCCATTGGGAAATGAAAGATCTCTACAACACCACCATGAAAAAATGATATCCACACAAATAAATTCTGTAGAACTTAGAATACCAGGCATGTTAGGATCTCTGGCTTGGCCCCCTCTTCTTTCTGACTGTTCCAATTGATTACCTTCAATTGAGAAAGCATTTCTTTCAATTAGGAGTTCTTCAGAAGTTTCTCACAACTTCCCTCATACTTAATAATTATGACTGGATTGCTGGATGGTTATCTAATATTGTCTGAATTGCATCACTTTCTTTGAGTAATCCTTTCCCAATATGCCTTTTTATCCCTGCTTTTTATGGATCATGCTTAAGAGCAGGAGACCATAATGTTCCTCCATTGATCACATGAAGAACATAAGGTAGATCCCTGAACCCTGATTTCCCCAGCTCAGCAATCTCCAGTTCTGTTGGATGATAATTCCCATCATCAAGAATGAAGGCAATTATACGTAATCAAAGAATCCAATCTGGGTCGGTCACCAGGACCAGAGATTTAGTTTTCCAAGCTTTCAGACTCATGCTGGATCCCATTCCCAGGGAATTTCTCTCTCACCAGAATGTGTGGATGTGACTCTCTCACAGACCCAGATTGGATCCTGCAATTCCCATCCTCTCTAGTACAGTGAGAATTATGGTACTGGTACCGTGCTTCCCTGAAAATAAGACAGGGTTTTATTTTCTTTTGACCCCTGAAATAAGTGATTGGTCTTATTTTCGGGGAGGTCTTATTATTTTTGATGTGCAGGATGGTCACCTCATGGCTGCTGCTGTGTTTTGGGGAGGGCTTATTTTTAGGGGATGGCTTATTTTAGCCCATGCATCCAAAAGCCCGATTGGGCTTATTATCCGGGGAGATCTTATTTTCAGGGATACAGGGTAGTTATTCAATGCATCTGGAAGGCATCAAATGGGAGACGACTTCCTTATTGATAGGCCCCAGTTTGTGGGAGTTGGAAGAAAAGTCTCCAACTCCATCTTCTTGAGTACAGGTTCCCCACAGGGTTGTGTCTTGAGTGCGCTACTGTTCACCTTGATGACTCATGTCTGCTGTGCCAAATCTGCTACAAATCATTGTGAAGTATGCGAATGACCCGGCAGTAGTGGGTCTTATCCGGGATGACAATGAAGATGCTTATAGGGAAGAGATGAATGCTCTGGTGGACTGGTGCAATAAAAGTAACCTGGTCCTAAATGGTAATGAAACAAAGGAGATCATCATAGATTTTAGAAAGAGACTGCATGGTTATACTCCACTCAGTATCAAGGATGCAGCTGTAGAGGTGGTCAACAGTATTAAGTATCTGGGGTTCAGATAACTAACAATCTGAACTGGTCTCTCCACATGTCATCCTTAGTGAAGCATGCAAAGAAGCATCTTCATTTCCTGCGTCGGATGAGGAGATCACATCTTTCTCCTTATGTCCTGGCCACTTTTTACGGAGGCACGATTGAGAGCGTTTTAACAAACTGCATCACTGTTCGGTTTGGTGGCAGCAGTGCCTCAGATAGAAAGTCCATACAGAGAGTGATAAGGGCAGCCGAGAAGATTATAGGAAGCTTGCTTTCTGTCATTCGGGATACTGCTTATAAGCGCTATGTGCTTAGAGCTCAAAGCATCGTTAGAGACCCCACACACACACACACTTCACGGTCTGTTTCTGTTGCTCCCCTCTGGGAGGATGTTTTGAAGTATTTCTAGTAGGACTTCCAGATTCTGTAACAGCTTTGTTCCCTATGCCATCTGTCTGGTAAACTCGCAAGATTCATTTTTCTCGCCATGTACATGTATACATCTGAACTAGACTGTTTTCTGTTTCTCTGTGTCATATAATATATGTGGGTATATGCATAATTTTTATTTATTTATTTAATCATGTTTATGTAGTGTATATTGGAGGTGGAGAACCTCTGAGAGCTGTATGAAACAAAATTTTAATGTATGCCGATTAGTATACATTCAAAGAATAACAATAAAGTTATTCTAAGTCTAAGGCTGCAGTAAGAGAACTGGAAGAATTCATGGAAAAGGAATAATCAATGTAGGAGTGGAAGATGCAACAGAATGAAGCAAGGCAAAGCTCCTATATGTGTAATGCAAACCTTTTGTTGCCAATACACACAGTGCACTTAACAGAGTGATGAAAGAATATGAATACGACTTGCTGAAGCAACTTTCACTCTAGCTATAGAATGAGGAGAGACATTGGACTGACATTAGAATAAAAGGGTAATCTAAATATTTTATAGAAGTGGGGTCTGAAAATAAAGATGCAAGGCTGGCTGCGATATTTGGGTAAACTTGGCAGGGGGGAAAAAAAAGACACTTCCCAGGAATGCTGGAACACGTGAATAAAAGAGTGGTTTGCAAAAAGCTACAAAAGTGTTTTTGCCCCACAACTGTGTAAATGAAAGCCAGCCCTTCATGCATGCATTATTAGGGAAAAGGAAGAGCTTTTAGGTGAAAAAACACAGTTTGCCAGGCAATAAAATTTAGACAGAGCATTGTTCCAACTGAAAAGTAACTACCAACAGCACATGCTATTCACTGTACATTTACTGGTAGGCTGTCACAGAATTACATCACTATCTTTCCAAATAAATAAATTTACTGTATTCAATAGGCTGTCATAGAATTATAGCACCAACCTTCCAAATGGCTGAAGCGCTGTACATTCTTTCAGCCTTCCCCTTGCAATTACAGAGGAAAGATCCCACGCTGACAGCCCCTCAATACATCCGTTATCCACGCAATTGTGCAATGGATTGTTTTAGATTTTAGGCATAGGGTTTTATGTGCGCCTATTCCGTTCCTCATCCCATATATTACTTCATTGGTTTTAGGAGGTGGCGAGCTAGCCCTGCTGCTCATTTGGCTGGACTTCTGCTCTAACGTCCTGCCCTGATGGTCCCATTGTACTCGTGCATTGCGCTGGCTGGAAGTCAGCATGTCTTTCCGCGAAGCTAGATAACTACCTATTGAAAAAAATCAACCATTAAGCCAGAACTCCTGGCTGAACTTCTCAGCTGGCTCGCTCTGGACTGTCACTACCCAAATGGAGAGTCACAGATTGGACTGAATGCTGGTTTAATCTCTGGCCAAAAATCATTTGAAAACAGAAATGATGCTAACCCCCTCAAACCACAGCGGGTGCCCCTTCCATGAACTTGCCACTGACCGTATTCAGAAACTGTCACTGAAAAATAGTGGGTCCTACAAAGAGGAGGCAGCAGAAAGCTTTAGCGTTCTGTAAGCTTCTAATGACTCTTATCAGCTCTGCTTTGTTAGCTTCCAGCACAGATTTTATTTTTTTTACAGGCTGCTATATAAGGAGGTGAGGTGTGGTGGCACTCTCAGTTTTAGCTCCTCTGTAGAAAAATCAGCTAGCACCTACAGATTATCCTAGGATTGTTGGTTTATGCAGAAAGTTGGGATGGAAGACAGTTTTGCTCTGAGGATCTGGGTAGTCACCAGCAGGGGTCTCTAGCACATCAAGAATTGTAGTTAAAACAAACCCAGAAATTCAAAAAGGTGGGAGGGTCCTTTTTATTTTCTTTGCTTCTCTCCTGCACACCCAAAGTGGCTTTGTTGGTGTTTGAGCTACCTGACCTTGACTGAGTAAGATGCTGGGAACTGCTCACCCTTGTGAGCATCCTTCAGAAGTGTTTCAGCCACATCCAAAAGTGCTTTTTTAATAAATAATAACAACCATTATTTATGAAGGGCTGAGTGACTCAAGGCACTGCACAAAATGCTATGAAAAAAGACAAATACCATAAGAAATTAAAAAAAAACACACACACACGGCTTGTCTGCAGATTTACAGTGTCAATGATGTATTACATAAAAAGAAAAAAAGAAGAAGCAGAGCTAGAAAGTCGAGGAAGGGTGGCAATGGATGTGGAACTTTTGCCATGGTTCTATGATCTTTTCTCCCTGCTTTGCTGTAAATGGCCCAGTTCAGACAATCCTTTCAGAAACAATGGTTTGGAAAGTGGCAAATGAGCCAACGTGAATTTTAGCCTTTTCCAGAAACTTTCACTCGCTCCTGATTCCAAGCAAAGACCTGGCAGCTTCATCAAAATGCACCAATTATTCTTTATTTCTTAGTTATTTTCAGTTCTTCTTAGTTCTAGGCTGCTTCTCTCTAAGAGAAGTTGTGGTACTTCAGAGGTTGTGGGTGCTCTATCACTGGAGGTTTCAAAAAGAGACTGGACAACCAACCACATGTCTGGTATAAGGTCTCCTGCTTGAGCAGGGGGTTGGACTAGAAGATCTCTGATGTTCCTTCCAACTCTTATTATTCTATGTTCTATTTTTTTTATTGCTTAGGACAATATTTTTTCTCTCAGGACCCTTCCCACTTTAAAAAAACTATGGAGGACCCCAAAAAAGCTTTTGTTTGTGTGGGTTCTATTTATGGATATTCTAAAATATTAAAAATTAAAATGGCTGTATCAACCCTGGAGCCACCTTTGAGCGTCAGGGTTGCCACAGCAAGGTTGGCTGGAGTGTGGGAAGGGAAGGGGGGCAGAGGTGGGTTGCTGCTGGTTCGGACTAGTTCTATAGAACCGTTAGTGGAAATTTGCCCCCGCTTGCTGAATCGGCAGCGATGGCTGGCTGGCTATGCTCCGGTCCTCCAGCAGGAAATCGTTCCTCCGGGTTGAAATTTCATGCACAGAGAGTTTTTACATGGGTGCAATGGGGACACACACGTGAGTGAAGCGTGCGCAAAACATGCACTTCCAGCGTGACCCGAACCAGCAGGGAAGGTAAGTGGAACCCACCCCTGGAGGGGGGTGGAGTAGAGATAACTGAGGGGAATATGTAGCCAAAGTAACATTCTTTCTTCTGGGAACCAAGGACACTCTCAGCAGCACCTGGAGGGGCGTGGATGGGAGGCATCCGGGATGGGGAAAGAGACCTGATTGGGGCATGGGATGGATGGGTAAGCACTTTCGATTTTGAACTGGGTGGGAAAAACCCGGGGGACTTCATATTTGGGTTTCCTCCAGCTGTACCAATATGGCATGCCTAATAAACCTATATTTTGCCTGCAATAAACCCTGCCTTGCAGTTTTGATTTCCTATGGACTGTTGCTTGGAACCCTGACAGGATGTACTTCTCAGCCCGTCCTGGGCTAAGCACTGTAGGAACAAACCAAGCTAGACTGAATGGTCCAATCAGGTGTTTATTCTCGAACAAGGCTTCCACCAGAACACTATGAGACAGCACTGAAACTATGCAAGGCCAGCGCTGGGAGCATTTGCCTACCAGCGCTGCTTTATATGCTATACCCCCATCCATCCGTTACCTCAGACCAGCATCCGGCAGGCCCAGCTGACAGCTGGGCAAAGGCATTCTAGAGTCCACTTTTCGCACGTCCAAGCTGGAAAAGCTATGGCCTCACCATCTAGCAGCTGCCAATCTGTCCCTGCAGATTCTGTGAGCGGCATCCTCGGTTGTCCGGCATCAGGAAAGTCTGCAGCAGCCGGCGTGAACAGATTTCGTCTTGTCACAGCCCTATGATGTCGGAGGTGCCCTGGTGCGGTCGGGTCGCTGCCTCCACCACCGCTGCAATATTGGCCCTCGCCTCAGCTGTCTCTCCAACCCCCAGGTATGGCGAGCCCCGGAATGGGTTCGATAGTACTTGTAGTACAGGGATGGGTTGTGGATCGTTTTACTCAGGGTCACTCCTCACGTGTGCGCATGCGCAGAAGCAAAATCCAAAATGGCGGCGTCCATGGAGACACCGAAGGAACTGGCTCCATAACATCATCGCTGAGTTACTACCAGTTCTAAAGAACCAGTTAGAACCGGTAGGAACCCACCTATGTTGTAGTATTATTTATTGAATCATGTAAAAAAAACAATATTGTACCGATTAGATATTAAATAGTTCATTGGGGAAAAAAACTATGATTTTTAACAAACATAAAATACTATTAGGAAGAGAGACATTGTTTAAAATATTTGCAAGTATCTTCAATATCTTGCAAAAAGTTTTGATTCTGTGGACCCCTCAGAGAGTTGTGGGGGGACCAGAGGTGGGTTCCTACCAGTTCAGACTGGTTCTATGGAACCGTTAGTAACTTGGCAGCCCAGTTTGCTGGAACTGGTAGTGACCTGGGCCTGCCACGCCCCCAAGCCAGTTCTCTTGGCAGCACCATAGGCACAGAAGCTTTTTTAAAATACTGCGCATGTGCATCCCTGAGCAAACCGGCAGTAGCAGTAACCTACAATTTTTATTTGACACAAATAGAGTCTGTACACAAAGCATCCTTTTAAATTCAGAGGAAGTTGGTGCTTCTCCATATCCTGAAATGCAGGAGGAAGGAAGTGAACCTGATGTCAATCCTGAAGCTGGCCTGACCGAAGCCATTTTGTCCACTTCAGTGTTGCCATACTGGAGCTGAGGGTCCAGGAGGGCGGATTTGATATAACAGGAATTTTTGTAGCCAAAACAAAATACTTTCTCTTGGGAACCAAGGACATTCTCACACTGGTTGGAAGAAGGCAGAGTGATGCCACTCGGACAGCACGGTGATTGGACCATGTGACTGATTGTTTTGAGAAAGTAGAAAATCTTTTCCTTTTAATATGATGAAAATTGTGGGAGTTTTCAGAGTTGGTTTTCATCAGATTTGTGCCAATATGATATTTCCAATAAAAGTAATCTTTGAGGAATTCAATTGCCTCAGAGTCTTGCTTGCAATAGATTTATTACGTGGAACCCTGACACCTGAACTAGCAAATTTTAGCAGTGTCAAGCTTTAGGAACCGTCATGAGTTCAGGATGAAACTGGATCAGTGTCAGGTTTAAAGGGGCTAAACTGGAGTTGCCAGGTCAATCAAAGGGCATGGTAAATTGTAAGTAAAGACTGACTCTTATCGTAGGTTGCCATAATGCCAGGTGGCATTATTGGGTAGTGTTCATGTCACCAGTGAAACATACATTGCTTTTCTCATCTGAAAACAGCCCTTCTGATTTAAGTTGCAAGAGAATGACACCTCAGGGACACTGAGAGGCTGACAAAGGTGGATCAATTGTTCTGCACCTATTGGGGGGATTGTTCCTGTTACCATTCTAAGGTTGTCTGCCAAATTTCCCCAAGGGAAGGGGGGAGCTTTGCTGAAAATCCTCTGAGTTCTGAATCTTAATTATAACAATGCATGCAGCTGATCAGAGGTGGGTTCTGAATCGTCTTACTGCTGGTTCGCTCAGGGTCGCGCCTTGAGCATGCCTGCGGCAATTAAAAAACAGCTTCTGCGCATGCGCAGAAGAAAAATCCAAAATGGCAATGCCCACGGAGACACTGAAGGGACCGGTTCCGTGACATCAGCGCGGAGTTACTACCTACTCTATAGAACCGGATAGAACCGGTAGGAACCCACTTCTGCAGCTGATGTTGGTTATACTGGGCTCTGTGTGCTTGTATGCATCTTAAGGCAATAGCTATTGATGATAGCTTGTTACTGATAAGAGCCTTGATGTACAGCAAGATTGGGGTTAC
>JANHFT010007126.1:240276-252017 GCA_032467955.1 Pseudoxenodon macrops | reverse complement strand
TATCAAACCTGTGCTGTAAGTGTTTAGTTGTCTTGATAGATGGCAGCAAAGATACCAAACAAACAAACAAACAAACCCCTCTTAACTCTTTGCTACCATCTAGTGGTCATTCTGACTTCCATCCTGGGTCTGATAGCTGTTCAGGCATGAAGAGGCATTTTGTAGCATTGTATCTTCAAAAGGCACAGTCCCTAGAGAGGTATTGTCTCTCTCCTTCTGTATCGATACAGCAGGACCTGGATCTTACATTCCTCTCTTGTGACTCAAATGAGAGGTCAAAAGGCAGAAGCAAGAAGAAACTGCAACCCACCCATCCCACCTCACAATTAGAAGGAAGCAAATGGAAAATCCGGCAAATGCGGGAAAGGGAATATATACAAGGGCTATGATGTCAAAGGAGAGGCAACTAAAGCCAAAGGCGCAATCTCACAGAAAGGAGACACATGCATCAATAGTCACAAGGCAACAAGTTGAGAAAGAAGCAATAGATTCAGCACAGCATTGGGAAAGAGCAACTTAAGAAAAGAGGTGAAGACAAAACAAAAAAACAAAAACAGAAAACCCAAGTCTACTTAAGGAACTGTGGCTGGTTGAGAACCATCTTCACATTTGCCCCCTTGCACTTGTCTCTTCTTGTATGTCTTGGATCTCATTTACTCATGCAGCCTATCATGATTGACAGCTTCTTCTACAAAGAACCAAATCAAATCACTGATGCCATGTCTCAGGTTCCAGTGCTCCTCCAAACTCTCTTTACATCGACGTATTAGGTGCATTATCCTAGAAGCTTTCCCACTGTCACGCTGAGAATTGCCATTACTATTATTATTATTTTTTCACATCGGAACATGTGAACGTAGGCTCCCTCATTTGCCGTTTACAATGGTGCACTCCATCGCTAAAGCCTCAGATTATGCCCAAGAAAGTATTTTTCTTCCTTGCTGGAAGAAAGATACTCACGGGTGGGCCTCTAGACGCCTACCAGTCAGAGCTAGCATTGCATATGGATGCATCCCCAACGCCTCACCTGTGGTTTGCACCTATGAACTGAAGGGGGAAGAAGCCTTGAATTATAAACCATGTGTCAGGGAATAACTACGCATTCCCCATAGTTCAGAACTGCAGATACAATGCAAAATAATAATAATAACCATCCCCATGTTTCTAGACTTTAAGGTAAAAGAATCTGAATAGGATTAGAGAGTTAAAGCAAGGTTGCTTTAACTTTCTAATTAATGAGGTTCTGCACACCCATGCAGTTGGTGTTGGCAGTCTTCATAACTGGATCTTTGGCTATTTGTAGAACATCCCTGCTCTTCACATCATTTAACTCTAACCAGTTTCTGCCTTTTTCTGCTATTGACGCTCTTTGCTACATTGGATTTGTGTTATTTATGATGAAATTTGTGCTAAATCTATTGTATATATTTGTGATAATATAATGTATCATATATATTTGTGCTAAATATAAATTGAGTAATTAAGCTAGCCTGGGGCTCTATATCTTATAGTAATTTAATTTGGTTTTTCTTCTGAAACAGATGCATTTGCTATCTTTTGTTCTGGAAGCATAACTTATTTTAGTATGAGCTGACTTGCATAATGGGGCTAATTTATTATGTGGTGAGAAAATGGAAATCTGGAGCCAAAGCACATCTACGCACAGCTATGATCAAAAGCATCGAGATAAGCATGCTTCGAGGTTTTCTCCAGATGCATTGTCCCTAGGCTCAAAAATATATGTATTTCTGCTTAATACTAATAACCCTAATGCCGTGGCAAAATGCTATTCCTGTTGCTAATTCTTAGAGTGAATTATCTGATCAATTAATTACATGCTGCAAAGTTCTCATGCAATAGCCAATGCTATTTTTTCTGCTCTTTATTCATTTTGGTTCCTCTTGGAAGGAAAATGCATTGATTGCTGTTCTGGTGGGAGATAAAGTTAACTTGATTAAAACCACTTCAATTAATTTCTAATTTAAAGATATCTCTTATGAATATCCTTCCTCACCACTTTCCATTCCTTGAGAGAAATGGCAGTTACTGTACATTACTGTAACGTCCTTGTCCCTTCTTCTCCAGTTTAAATAATATTGTTGGAATATTTGAGAACGGGAATTATAATTGAATAATCTTGCCTTTTGCTGTTTATGTGAAGGTAACAGCCACACTTAGGAAAGTTATTGATCATGTTTAAGGGAGAAAAACAACCTTAAGGGTAATTTGTATAATTCTGTTCCCTCGTGGTGATGAGATATGCAGAAAGAGATTTTATGGAATCTCTTCTCTATTTTATTCTAATTTACATGTTTGTGAGTCTGGTTGCTTTAGCTTTTATTTTAAAAAGCCCACATACAATGCCGTATGATATATAAATATAAGCAATAAAATCCTTTGAGGTTTTGTTGAAAGAGTTACCAGTAGCTAAACCAATAAAATAGACAATCCGCTCATTTGCATTTCATTTGTTTCCTTTCTTTTTTTTTTAACATACTGAAGAGTTAAACAATAGGTGGAGCCAAGCTTTCATCTGTTCTGTATTTAACACTGAGAAAAGAGGGAAGTACCCTCTAAACGTGGACATTTTTGCCCCCAGACTCTTTCCCCCAAACACTTGTGTTGTAGATATAAATTCACCCAACTATTTATAACCAAGGAATTTATATCCTTAATTTGAGAACTTCTCAAATACTGACTTTTGGTTTATTCCAGGGGTACAGAGTCTGTACTTTCCCCAGTATGTCTGGATTCCAGCTGAAATCAGCCACAAGGAATCTTATTAGACCTGGAGGCCAGGAATCAGCAGTCCTTATAATAGGAAAACCAAATATGGTGCTGCACGGTTGACTGGAGCCTCAATACCTACACGGCTTTTAAAGGCCTTCCTTTCCCATTCATCTCAATACCGGCTGCTACTGATAAGGAAACTGAAACCTCTTCTTCTGTCTCCATTGGCTTGTTAATGAGCAACCCTGACGGTCCAGTGGTTAGAAGGCAGTATTGCAGGCAAACTCTGCCCACAGCCTGGAGTTTAATCCTGAGGGAGCTCAATCAGCCTTCCATCCTTCCAAGGTGAGTAAAATGAGGACCCAGGTGGTTGGGGGCAAAATGCTGACATTGTAAACAGCCCAAGAGAGTGCTGTATAGCTGTAAAGCACTATTGGGCAGGGTGGTGGTGATGTGGGGTGTAAATAAGCCTACGTGCCAAGTGCTATGATCATATCTCACTTGCAATTGCTCCAGATTTTCTAGAGAGTTCTTTGAGGAAAAAGGTCAGAATATCATTTACCTTCCGTAGTGAGGAGATCTGATGGTCACTGAACAGTGTGAAAACAGCTGATTTCCTTACGCGGTATAGGGACACCTGACTTCCTTGCAAGGCACAGGGACCATAAAGCTTCTGGGCATATGCGCAGGGAGAGGACCTATATATATATATATTTGATGGGTTTTGTGGATACAAGCATTTTCAAGAATTTTGCAGCACCGGTACATTGGCAGGCAAACAAGAAGGCCAAGTCATTGTGGATCTCTGTAAAAGATCACACAAAATGCCTGGACAACTACCGCTCTATGGCGATACACAGCCCATCCCACTACTAGTCCCTAGTCCCTATCCCTGAGGATACAACTCCTGATGCAAGATGGCTCTGACTGTTCTGCCTTGGAAAAAGTTCCTGGAAGACAACAGTTTTGTTTTTTTTACAGCCGTCAACCCAATGACAGAATTGTGCTAGGATAACTCATTCTTCTTAGGAAACACTCTATGGAAGCAAGAAGAGAAGGAAGGAACCAGCTTGAATCCTACTGAAATGGCAGAGGGGGGACAAGGGGGCACGGTGGTGGTGATGGAGACAAGAAGCTTATTCAAAGGTATAAGAAGTGCCCGTCCACATGCATGTCAACGGTTTCCTTGTCACTCTCAGGTGGGAAGCGCTCGTGGCAGATGGGACATTCCTTCCAAAATCCTGGAGAGGGCAGGTCCAAGGGGGATACGCCCATTCCGGATGGTTCTGACATCTGCCGCCCTGTCAGCCCACTGAGCACAGAGGAAAAGTATTGGGGGGGGGGAGAAAGAGAGAGAGAGAGAGAAAAATTAAAAAGAGCGCACAAAAATTGAAATTTAATAAATTGATCTTCTGAAATGGTGCTGAATGTTTTCCCGTAGGAATCACTGTGCAAAAAACCAGAGTAGAGTGAAGAATTGCTCAGGCAGTCAAGGCCCAAAATGCCTAGAGTCACAGAATTAAGGTCAGTGAGACTTGACCTCCAGCGTAGGCCAAGATACGTTCATCACAAATGAAGGCAGGGGAAAGTTTTCATCCTCCAGACACACAGGGCCCCTTAAGCTAAGCAAGTCCTTCACTAAAGCATATAGCTAACGCATGTGGCAATCAGCAAGGAGAGAGAAGAAGAGCAGTGGAGGGAGAAGGAGACACCTGTAAATGTGAGGCTTAGGGGTGCAAAAAGGATGGGAAGGAAGAAGATACTGAGACACGATGAATTTACAGGAGAGAAAAATGGGCAGAGGAAAAAGGAGCTTACATACCAAAGCTTTTATTCTGAAAAAATCTGGGAAACTTTGATTTCAGGTTTCCACAGCTAAGGCTGTGTATATTCTCTGTGTCATTATATATACAGTTTGTCTGTTAAGACAATCCAGTCTTGCATTATGGGTGACTGGAAGATGAAAACCTAATTAAACTGCATGCATTTCTTATGCATGCATTTCTTATTTTGCATAATCAGCATTTTCATTCTCTCTTCTTTTCAAGCCATGACCTATCTGGCTCTGCAATTTTTACGAAGTGGCTAGGGAGGGCTGCAGATTACCGAATTACTGGAACCCTAATTTGGCCAGTTCCCTGGGGGGTCTGAGCTTTTGAGAGGTACCATCTAGAAAATGTTCAGATGTTGCTAATAACACTCCCCCCCCCCATGAAGAAAGCCAAGATTCTTACAGAAATAATTGCAGTTTCTGTATTTTCATCTTATTCTTCAGCGTACTCCCAAATCTGGCCCTTGCCCAGAAGCTGGGTGCCAGGAGTGATTACAGATATAGTCCCAATACAGATGTCCTGAGAGAGGACAAGGTTGAAGAGAAAATGCAGATTGAATAACTTCCCCTCACCTGGCCACCTCACAGAAGCCATTGCCCAGTTCTGGGAGGAGTAGATTGGTTTCTTCACCACCACTCTGAGCAGCTGCCATCAGAACTGCCGTTTCGTCTTCAGCTTCCTACCAATAGAAAGAGAGGCATGTTGTCAGTATGTTTTGACTTTGGCTTCATGCTCCCGACAACTGGCCTGTTCTATCCTATGCTGGAGGGCACCACAACTCCTATGCCTCACGTTATCTACAATATGTGCATGCATACAGAATCCTCCTTTCAGGACACCTGATTTGCACAGAAAAGGTTCAATCTCTCCAGCTAAAAGAATCATGGTAAGCAGATGAAGGAAAAAGCCCTTGCCTAAAATTCTGGAGAGCTGTAGCTAATCAGGCTAAACGGCATCGGAAGATGGGTACAGACCAGGGGTGAAATTCAGCAGGTTCGGACAGGTTCTATAGAACCTGTGGCAGCAGGTTCAGAGAACCGGTAAATTGTACCATTGACTGGCCCCTCCCCTCCCCTCCCTGCCCCTCCCACTCACCCTTTCTCTCCTCCTTCTCAGGCTCATTCACACAGAGCAAACACGAGAAGCAGACAGGTTGAATGCTAGAAGACGTGGCCGAAGTTTTCTGTTGGTTCTGTGGGCGTGGCTTGGTAGGGTGGTGCTGCCCCACCTTGCCGTGAATGCCCTCAAGTTGGCCATGCCCACTCAGTCACATGACCTGCCCACCAAGCCACGCCCACAGAAGGGGTAGGGGAAAAATTTGAATGACCTGGTACAGACCCAGGTCAATAGGCACTTCTCTCGGTGCTAATCACACTTCTTGTCCCTTTCAAATATTATTAATTATTATTGTTTCTCTGAATTTACAAAACCGAGAGCTGGAAAGTAAGCACATCAACCTTTAGCGCAGCTGTCCACACGAAAACAAACAAAAACACAGAAAACCCATAATGCCCCTGCATCTGACAGACACGGAGAAAATAAAAATGACGAGTAGCTGTAGTCCTGCTATCTTCCTGTCCTCCCCCCCCCAAAAAAAAGATAAAAAAACTAAGCCAGTGTGATAGGAAGCATCCTTTAGGAGAGGCCAGTGGGTTGATGGGCAGCATTTTTAACACGCCCTCTTCCTAGTGATTATGCTCCAACAGTAAACGTTTTGTGAAAGTGCCAGACCTCCTTTGAGGATTGCATGGCGTGAAGGCCATGTATGCTTTCAAAGCCTCAAAACATCTGCCCTATCCCTGGGCCAGATCATCTCTTTGCCTGGATCCCCAAAGCAACTCTTTCGCCCTTCGCCTTGGACAGCTATATCTGGGCTGGGTCCTTCCTTGCTTCTCAGGGCCTCACCGAGTCAGAACTGGAATCCTCGGGCAGCTGTTTGATCTGACTAGCAATAGGAGCAGGCTGGCTGATCACCACTGTGTGAGATAACCCATGGGCGCAGGGGGGTGTGGTGGTCACTGCCCGGGTGTCACACAGGCTGTAAGAGGTGAGCTGGGCAGGCAGCCGCATGTCCTCAGGGCATTCGTCCTCAGAATCAGACAGGGAGTCCAGGGAGCCTGGAAGATGAAAACGAAGGAGATGGCATTAGGTGTGTGTGTGTGTGTGTGTGTGTGTGTGTGTGTGTGTGTGTGTGTGTGTGTGTGTAAAAACAAATCTCTCCCAGAAAGCAATGATGCTCCCAGTAGAGACTGACCTTACAGAGAAAAACAGTTCTCAAGTTTGCTCTAGTTAGCCTCCTAGTGGGGCTTGAACCTGAAATTGGATTTCTGTCCAGGAGGTAAATCTGCTCCCCCTCCGTCCATTGGTGGCTCCAAGCACATGCTTATTTTGCTAATGGTTAATCCAGGGTTGTTGGGTGGGATACTTCCAATTCCTTCCCTCAAAAAGGAGCTTAAAAGCAAGGTGCTCTTGTCAACTCTGAAGCGAACCTTTTGCTGCCTCATAGTTGCCACAGACTCTGAAGGGGGGAAGAGAGGGGGAAATAGACTGGTTAACAGTCAAAACAAAAAGTTTTCTTGCGGGAACCAAGGTCATCCCAACAAGTGGCAGTTGAATGAGGAAAGGAGTGGCCAAACAGCCTGCCAGCTACTTTAATTGGACAATGTGACCGGTGACATCTGAGGAAGGAAACATTTGTTCTTTTAATTAGGCTAAAAACCGCAGGAACTTTTAGAGTTGGTTTTTACTAGCTGTGCCGATATGATGTATCCAATAAATATGATCTTTGAGGAATCTACCTGCCTCGGAGTTTTGCTTTTGGCGGATGCATTACTCTGAACGCTGACTCAAGAAAGGCTGGAGCCCTCTAAAAGTTGAAAAATAAAGGCCTTTCACACTATTATTGCTGGGCCCTCCATATTGGCCTTTTTTATTTCATCACCACTCTCCCTTTCCTCTACTTCTTCACACCTGAACTTGTCCTGATCCCAGGAATTTATCTGACATTTCCTGCTTTGGTTGCCTTTTCCGTCCTATCTTCTTGTCGCCAGTATTGAATAGATTTCAAATAAGAGGGTAGTGAACCAGCCTGGTGTAGTGGTTAGAATATCAGGCTAGAAACCAGGAAATCATGAGTTCTAGTCCTGCCGTAGACATGGAGGCTGGGTGTCCCTGGGCCAGTCCTTCTTTCTCAGTCCTAGGAAGGAGACAAGGGCAAACCATTTCTGAAAAACCTTGCCCAAAAACCTGCAGGGACTTCGCTGGGTAGTCCTCAGGAATCAATGCTGACTTGAAGGCAAGAAAAGTAAAGAATAAGAAAAAGGAGGACAGTAAATATTTCCTAATGTCCCTGGCATGGATTTGGGGGAAGGGAAGCAAAAGGCTCTCCTTTTGAAAGTTCCCAGGAAAGGGTGTTCCATCCACCCAGAAGAAATATCTCACAAAATCTAAAGTCTGACTTTACAGCTTCATTATGGAATAATCCATAGAGTTCCCACAGAGTGAGAAAAGAATGGAAGAATTACAAAGTGCGCCAACAGAGACAGTTTTTCTCAGTTGTGGCCCTACCCACCAGGGTAGTAAACATTTAGTACTCAGTTATTGCTGCACTGCAGTTCCCGTCATTCCTCACCATCCGCCACGGACTCATAGGAATTAAAATCCATCAAACCCTATATTGCTCATTTCAGATTTAATATGGGAAGAAAAGACTTAGCTAAACAAAATTTTGGGGAAGCAGCGTCAACCTCGAGGTAAACTCCATCAAGACCCCTGACCGCTCTGTTCCGAATAAGTTTAAGGATGCCTGAAAATTTAGATTCACAAGGCTACTGTCAGGCTTACAGCCATATTCTCTTTTGGATCTTTGGCCTGCCACACTATTATTCGACTACGCATTTTCTATTGTGGGAAAATGGGAGGGGGGATTGTATGGAGTTGGGGATATGTAGCCATAACAAAAATCGTTCTAGAAAGCCAAGGTCATCCTTTGTCTCTCACCTGACCGGAACTGGATGGTCAAAGCTGCCAACTTGTCAGTGAATGATTGAGCCATGTGATGGACTTGTGGGTGTGGGGGCAAGATCTTGAACTTTCAACTGGGTGGTGAAAACCTGGAAATCCTCAGATTCGGGGTTTTCACAGATGTGCTAACATGTCTCTCTTAATAAATTGGAACTTTGAGGAATGATTTGCCTTGGAGTCTGATTTAATTATGGATGCTATTTGGAACGCTGACAGCTACTTTCAGAGCTCAAACAAAGCCTGTTGATCCCTACATATACATATATGGTGTGTGTGTGTGTGTGTGTTTTGTCACTGACAGCACATTTCGACAAAATCTCATTCAGCCAACCCCCAGCCATTCAGAACACAGCCATGCTCCTAACCAATCAGAACACACCTCCATTCAATCAGAACACAGCCAAGCTCCCACCCAATCAATTCAAACCCCCACTGGCAGTTAAAAGGAAGAAACAGCTACTATCACACATTGCTCTTAGCAGCATCAAACTCAAAGCACCTGAAGATGATGAATGAGATTTCATCGAAACGTCGCCAAGATACTTTCAATCTTACACGGGAAAAGACCCGAATACACCAAGACTTGCATATATTATGCAAGTGGCCCCTTTGCATCACACACAGCCAGAAAATCCTGTAACTCTGTAAAGCAGGGACAGGTAATGTGATCCTGGTGGACAGATTTTACTCAGTGGAACACAGGTTACCTGTTCTCCTGTTTTTATGTTTAGGTAATTTTTAAAAAAAAGATTAAATTGAAAACTGGCATTGCTCAGAGGAAAACACCCAACTATTAGCATTGACTAAATTTACTGGAATTCTTCTGAGTTTTATGGCTATCTGAAAACTATATAGAGAGTTTTGTTCAATAGTTCATCTTATCAGTTCCCTCCCCCCAAAGAAAATAAGTTGGATTTTTAAGGAAAGTCTAGCAAAGAGCAACCTCCCCATTTTGAGACTAGTTACGGTGGCCATGATAGCCGTTTTGTAAAATAGCAAACCTCTCAGGGATAACCCATTTGTGAAAATGATCACAACGTGTTTGAAAAATTTCAGAGGAGCATCCAGTCCTCTCTCCCCAAATCTATACTGTACACAAACTTCACGCTGCAGAGTTCAGATGCATAGAGTTAGCGTTTTTCTTTAGCAGAATTACTAAAGGAAATTTGTTGGCTGAGATTAACAAAGATCATAAAGATCTCATATGTCAGTGAGATCATCGTTTCATAGATCCTACATAAATTCCCTGGCCATCTTGGGAAACAAGAATAAACAAGAATAGCTGGAAATGTCAGTTTCTTAGGGGCACCAAGTTTGTGACCATTGCTCTAGTTGTGGTTGTCGAGCATCTTCCACCAATTTCAGTCCCATGCAGGCAATAATACAGTTAACAATGGCTGATAATCAATGCTTAAAAGAAGATACCACCTCCAGACACAGAACAATAGATGCACCTCTAGAGAAAGTTTATAAATAAATAGTGGGAAGAGGATGTTTGGAGGCCTTAAATGCCTTTTCTTCCTCTTTCTCTACCCATCTTCTCTCTCTCGTTCTTCAATTTTTTCCTTGCTTTTGCTAAGATGAACTATTGTTTTGAACGAATCTCTCTTACTGGAGTTTTACATTAGCATTGAGGAGGCAAAAGAAATAGGATGTGGCCCTTTAAGATGCCAGCCTGACCTTTGGCCTACTTTGGGAAAGTAACATGTGAGAACTTGTTTGTTTCTCTCTGAATTTCCCTGTTCTTTTCCGGCCACATCCCATTGCGGTTGCCAGGGAAACAAGCAGGTGCCAGAGAGAAGTATCAAAAGGCACATAAGGAACTGAGAGCCAAGTTAATTCTTATTTCGCCTGAGTTGCCCTTGATCCCAACTTTGAGCTGGTTTTTGTTTTCCTGTGGAAAAGCTTTGCTTGCTAATAATCCTTTGCAGCCTTCAGTTCCATGGCAAGACTTCCTCATAGCAGCCATCCTCCAAAGGCACAGTGGCTCGTAATTATTGGCCTTGTAGTCTTGAACACCCAGATGTTCTCCAGTACTGTGTAGATAGGTAATCCTTGCATCCAAATCATGGCGTGTTGAGAAATACCTCCCTTTCAATGGATGAATCATAATACATATTTTTCATGTGGCACAAGAAAAGTAATTAAAGACATATTGAGAGCAGCTACATTATTTGAATTTAATAACATACTTAAGTATCGATCATGCTATTCCACTTCTTGTGTAGACAACAGGCTGCAGAATGCATAAAAAGAATAACAAGTAGTAAGACAAAGGGATAAAAACATATCATGTAAAAAGAAAACAGAAATTTAGTTAAAAGGTTTTTGACAGATAGTCTCTCTAAAATTCAAAATTTCCAAAATGCAAATATACCAATTGGGACTATTCTGTGTATTTATATAAGTGTCCTCAGGAATCACAGAGTACAAACTCTGCTGAAAGCACAGAAATGCAACACAATAGCAGCACAAGAGTGGTGAGAAAATCCACACTGACCTTTATTTTCTTCCCGTTAAAGTCAAACATAGGAAATGGGCTTTTTATTTTATTTTTCTTGACTAAACCATTGTGCTTTTGCTGTTTGTTTCTGATAAGGAATTAGGATGAAATATTCAGAAAGTCATTCAATGTATGGCTTACTTAAAAAAATAAATGTAGAAGAAAACTACAGGTTTTATATTCTGATAATGGAATAGAATTTTTATATGTACAGATGTCTTATTATTTAATGAAACATTAGATTATTCATGATACATTTGTGCCCTTTATACTATAACAAAATGGGAGGGAGAGAGGGAAGGAAGGAAGGAAGGAAATAATTCCCCATTACACATACGCACTATTGTTAGTCAATAGTCCTGATGAGAGTAACTAAACTCTACCAATAGAAGAGAATATTTGTAGCTTGGGGTTTATCTGTGGAGTCCTTCATGTTCTCTTAGCTAGTTTGTTTTCTTGCAGATGTTTCATTACCCAACTAGGTAACAACTTCAGTGCTAGCTAATTGAACTGTAGAGTTGAACAAGATATCATAGTTGGATATATAGCAGACATCTATCCAGTAGAACAGTGTTGACAAACCTTTTTGTTCTTGCGTGTCAAAAATGGCAGCATGTGTGCACTAGGGCACGCACACGTGCCAGCACACAACC
>JANHFT010007126.1:201088-227796 GCA_032467955.1 Pseudoxenodon macrops | reverse complement strand
GGTGTAGGGTTTCCTGCCTAGGCAGGGGGTTGGACTAGAAGACCTCCAAGGTCCCTTCCAACTCTGTTATTCTATTTCGAAAGAGATCAATGTTTCAGAGGTCAAATCTCTCAACAGAAATGTAAAACAACAACAACAACAACCTCAAGCCATTCTTGCTTTATAGAAAAGGTATTTTGCACAGGATCTTGGAAACTTAAGGTGTAACAGACACGTCTGTTATAAAGACATTAATCCTGCTTAAACTGCTTTGCTCTGTTCAAGGTTATCTTTTAATCAACTGAATGTAAATATGTAGCTGGGAACAACAAAACGATCTACTCTTTTCTTTTCTTAATAAGAGGTCTAGAAGAGTGATGGCGAACCTTTTCGGCACCGAGCGCCAAAAAGGGAGTGTGTGCGGGTGGGTCAAAGGGTCACAAGCCAAGTCAATGGGGAAAATCTGGATTTAGTTAACGACCGTCTTGTTCACTTAAGAAATGCAGTGATTCACTGAACGACTGTGGCAAGAAAGGGCGTAAAAGAGGGCAAGACTCACTTAACAAACGTCTTGCTTAGCAATAGAACTTTTGGGCTCAATTGTGGTCGTAATTCGAGGACTACCTTAATGATTCAGGAAGTCTCTCCCTCAATTTGTTTATTAAGGTAAAGGTTCCCCTCCCACATATGTGCTATTCGTTCCCAACTCTAGGGGGCGGTGCTCATCTCCGTTTCAAAGCCGAAGACGTCTCCGTGGTCATGTGGCCGGCATGACTTAACGCCAAAGGCACACGGAGCACTGTTACCTTCCCACCTAAGGTGGTCCCTATTTTTCTACTTGCCTTTTTTACGTGCTTTTGAACTGCTAGGTTGGCAGAAGCTGGGACAAGTAACAGGAGCTCACTCCATTACGCAGCGCTGGGGATTCGAACTGCTGACCTTTCTGATTGACAAGCTCAGCGTCTTAGCCACTGAGCCACCATGTTCCTTACTTGTTACATTTATTTGCCACGCATCTCGCGTTGACTTAACAACTGGTGCCAAGAAAGGTATAAAATGGGCCAAAACTCATTTAAGAGACGTTTCGCTTAGCAACAGGGAGGCTGGGAGGGAAGAGAGCGTGATGGACCAATGTGAGGAAGTGTTGATGCCTGAACAGACGCCCCCACAAACCCTCCAACCCTTCCAGTCGAACTCCTTGCTTCCACCTACCTAACGTTTCGATGGCTGGTTTTATTCTTAGATCGATCTTACGTAGCACCCCAGCCTGGAAGGAAAGAAAACGGGTCAAAGATTTCACAAGGAAGGGATCGGTAATATTTTGAGGATCCTAGATGCTCAGCCTACTCATCGTGTGTGTGTGTTTGTTTGTTGTTTGTTTGTGTAGTGTAGACCATCCATTGAGGTGGTGGCATTTCAAGAAAGGAACTGATTTTTTTTACCAGTCTATTTTTTAATGGGTCCGAAGCAGAGATGGGTTCCTACCGGTTCTGTAGAACCAGTAGTAACTCCGTGATGATGTCACGGAGCGGTTCTGTCGGTGTCTCTATGGGCGCCACCGCCATCTTGGATTTTGCTTCTGTGCGTGCGCAAACCTGAGCAAACCGGCAGTAAGAAGATTCAGAACCCACCTCTGGTCCGAAGTAGGGAAGTAGCACTGCTTCAATTCCTCTGTGGGTGGAATTTATCCTACTCTTGAAAAGCCCTCTTAATTGACAAAAAGACCCACAGATGGTACCCAATGAATCAACCGAATGTCAGCAAATATTAATATCACATGCTTTCTCATGCCATGATTAAGCCCCAGTTCTCCGGTGTTGTGGCCCGCCAGCTGTCAGTGGAGCTGGCAGCAGACTCGAACGATGAGGAGGTTAGGGAGGGACTTGGGCCAATCCTGGAGTCTGGGGAAGGCTCCAATGGATGCTCTGCGTTGGAAGCAGAGGTAGAGCCAGGGCCGTCCGACATTTCCCAGCTGCCTTCGGAGTTGGAGATAAGTGGGGAGGAAGAACAGCTGGGGCCTGTTTCAGATGCACTTATGCGCAGAGCTGTCAGGAGAGGAGAACAACTGAGGACAAGGAGCTGACTCGGGAAGAAAGGCACACGTGGATGCTGAATGGCCCCTCCCCTGGCTGGGGGAATAAATAGAAGCAAAAGGGGAGTTGTGGTTGCAGGAGACAACAGTTCGTATTAATACGTGGAAACTGCTTGCCAGGAATTAATTTACAGCTTTGCGACTGGAATCTCTCAGCCTGGCAATTATCCAAGGAATGATAATGTCTGTTACTGAAATTAACCCTTGGAAGGATTATTGCCTGGACTTTTCTGTGTGGGAATGCCATGAATTCACAGTAGCTAAATAAAGATGGGTTTTTCGGAACAAGGAGTCTGTTTCTTGGTTCTGCTAAAGCTGGGTCAGAACACCACCTCCCTCAAAGAGATGAAAGATTATAAACATAGGATAAAACCCAAGTTGGGAATAGGGGCTCTTTTTGGTGTGTAGATAAATCACAAGCTCAAACACATAAAACAAACTGGAACATCCATGTATATAAACAGTGAACCTTGGAGGACCAACTTCAAGACCTGAGATATGAGGAGTCCTTTTGTTCCATACATCAACTTTCCAGAGGTATAAACGTTTGGAAGTAGAAACAAGAACAACAACCTTGGCTTTTTCCAATGAGGTCACACTTTTAAGAAGGTAAATTAGGGATTGTTTACCTGAACAATATGCTATTGTCAGATAAATGAATGTATAGCCTAGGGATAAGAGAATGTAATTCTCCTTTCTGTGTGGCCACAACTATGTGGACCTGACTCTGTTTAGTTTTTTCTGTATTAAATCTGGAGCATTAAGAGGAATCATCATGGATGAAACCAGCCACATAATCTCACTCCGTCTGAAGTAAGAAATGAGCTTGAAAGGAGTCAAAACCAGACCATGTAGTGGCAAGATAGCTGTAATCCCTGGCAATTGGCATTCAGAATAGATATCTGGTGTTTGTGGTTAGCATATATGCCTCCAGATGTTTTGGGCCTATATGTTTCAGAATAGTTCAAGTCAGGCTGGCTAGAGAAGTGGTAGGCATTATAGTTTTAGCAAATCAGGAGGCCTCAAAATTGGGAAATCTATATAATTTTAATAAATAAGGCCCTTGAAAATGCATCCTGTTTGTAGATCAGTACACTGCATGCACCTCTTAGTTGATGGAATGCGAACAACAATATGGGGATTTGCAATGTACTAATTTGAGCTTTAGGTTTGAAGTGAAAAAAATGCTGGTTGTGTTTATGAGATTCAATCACAATGTGTCAAAACTAACTGGTACCATACTGTCATTACTGTTAGCAGATAATGCTGCAAGTAGCATAAATATGATTAAAGCTAACATTTAGGTGAAATGTACTAAAAGCATTATGTCAAATATAATAAAAATATTATGTCAAAGCTATAGTCGTACAAATTTGTAGAAAGCCATGGTGGTAGAAGTCATAGCTACAAGTTGGGTAGATGGCCACGACCATGGCAAAAGAAGAGGGCAACTTGGAATGTAAAGGGATATGTCACGTCATGTTAAGGAACATGAATTAATGATAAAAAGGAAGGTGTTAATCTGTGAAACTTAAGGAAGGGGAAGGATGCAATAGATCCGAATAAAGAAACGGTCTGTGGAATACAGTTGATGAATAAATGCAAATGAAAGTGTAAGTTAATTATGAATGAAAGAGCTAAAACATATGTCAGAAAGTATGAAATAGTGCTATTTAGGATGTTACAGGTTTCCCATGCAAGTAAAACTTCAGAGTTTGGTGATAACTGCATGTTATGCTCCAATGAATTATGATAATGGAAGGACCAAAGATGAATTTGAAGAAAACCTGTGCAATATTCAGATTGAAAGTAACAGAGGGGGAAAGTATTCCATTAGGTGACATGAATATTTTGGTTGGAACAAGAAAAAAATTACAGAAAAAAGGATGGTGCCATTCAGAGAACATGATCAGAGACGATGATGATCTTGGTAAATGGCTGCTTAGAAAAAGGACTAAACATATTTGTTTTTGAATACATAAGCTTGTTTCAAATGCAAGTGTTAAACATAACTGTGTTTATACATCCATGGAATGAATATAAATCTTAAAGCATTATTCATTTATGATGAAGGATTGAGAGAAAATTAGTGAAGGATACAAGGGTGATGAGAGATTTAGAATGGGGGACAGGCATTTTTTTGGGTAGAGTTAAAAGTAGATTTTGATGAAAAATAGAAATGGAAGACAATGAAAGAAGGGAAAGAAATAAGAGTGGAAAAGAAGATAGCAGGAAGAGAATGTAGCATCCATTATGAAAAAGTATTAGAAGACTGATCAATTTCCCAGTAGATTGAACAGAATATGAACGTAAGGAATGTGGAGTGTCCTTTAAAATAAATGTTACTGAGTGCATCATGGAAGCAGGTGGAGTTATGCTGACAGTATTATGAAGAAATTATGACGTAAAGGAGGTTGTGTTTCGGAAAAACCATTTACAAGAGAGTGATTGCTGCAAAAATGAAGATGAAAGAAATATGCTGTATAATGCATATGCAGAGAATCGGATAGTGCAAAGAATATATCCAAAGAAAACTAGACACGGTTAAGAGTCAGAAGAAAGGCAGAATAATTTTAATTACAAAATATAGTCTTTTGAAAATTGATAAAAAATTCTGAACAAAGGAGCCTACAACTGAATGACTGAGATTAAGAATTAATTTGGGAAGAAACTGAAGTGAGAAAATGCTGGAAGGGATATTTTTGAAAGACTTAAGTAAAAATGGTAATACTTTGCAGAATTGAAGTGATATAGATACAATCTAGCTAAAGAAAATGGGGGAAAAAGAAACCATAAGTTTCAGGAAGTGTTGAAAAACGATAAAAAACGATAAAACTGCAACTGTGCAACTGGAGATATTTCATGCTTTTCTACAGGCTTGTAAAAACCCTTCCAGAAAACATGTATGAACTGATATGTGTGGAGTCATCAGTGCCAGAATTCTGTGCCAGAATGTTTTATTATTTTATTCACTCACTTATAGTTCATATCAGATTGTAGTAGTAAATACCGGTAAATAAATCTCATAAATAAATGGGAAGAGGTAAAGGGGATTAGTTGTTAAATGTGCCTGGGAAGGCACTTAGTAAAATTTTAATTGAAAAGTTATGAGAAATGTCGTTGAGAAAAATGTGTAAATGCAGTGTAGCTTTATGCATTGCAGGTGGCATATAGATCACTTTTTTGCTCTTTGATAGATCATCCAGAATTGTGTGAATGTGTTTTGGGCAGAGAGGCATGAGCCATTGGAGTGCCAGCCTCAGAAATCAGTGGGCAATCAGTTACTTAAGGCTGAATCAGCAGAAAAATCAGTAGGAACAGGTGCCGAAGAAGTCAGATGATAAAGGTCAAACCCTGGTAATGTAACCTAGGTTCAAAATGCACTGGAATCTGAGCAGCTATCAGCAAGGTCATGCTTCCCTATATTTTCTGGTGCATTGCATGCACTGGCCACACTATGCCTTTATAATTACTACAAAACTACCGGTACTCACCAGTAAACTTGTAAATCAGCCAGGCATATGTGGTATAAGTCTGAAACAGAAAAAAAAGTGAGAATGTCCATGGATGATTTAGAGAACGTAGATGATATAATAAATAGGCTTCAATTATAAAGTAAAACAAACATCTAATAATATAGAAGAATATATGAAATACTTATTCAATGTTGAGCATGGATTAAGACAAAAATAGTTGATTGCATTTGTGGCACAAAATGTATAAATAATGCATGTGATGACATCAGAAGTATGTTAGTTGAGGATGTGAAATGTATATATAGACTTGTATGCAGATGATGCTACATTGCTAACTACACCAAATGATTTGCAGAAAATTGCTGACAGACAAAATGGCAGGCCTAGGAATGTTTTAGTAACACCGAAGTGAGAAGGGCATGTGAGGAGAAACACAAACGTTGAACGTTGTGGGAATCAAGTTACTGAAGAAGCACCTGTGGTATAGGAAAACATGACTAAAAGATAAGGGGTCAAGATAAACAGGTGATGAATGAATGTGGACTAAACACAAAAATAAGTGAATGAAAGAATGAATCAAGTTAAATCAAAACTAATATAGGAAGAATGAGTTGAGAAGGGGAAGACCCAGAAAACCATTATTTGGATAGAACTACTAAGAGAAAGATGAGAGATTTAGCGTACAAAATGAACCAAGCATTGTATGGATATGGTCAAAACAAAGGTGCTTTGTTAAGATAGAGAGAAATGGAGAGTTATTTAGCTATCTTTCTTATCTCGTGTTTTTAATTTATTTGGTTTGCAGCCTATTTCTTTTCTGGACTTTGCATAACACTGCTTGCTTTGAAAGCAAATAGTGTTAAAGTTATTTTTATTTGTATGTCCTATCAGGATAGCTGAGTGTTTTCTCCCAAAGAATTCTGCCTAATGGCTATGATGATCGCATAATGTACTGTTGGTTCTGCATGGTTCTGTTGATATTTATTTATTGGGTATCAAGAAACGAGAATGGCTTTTCTGTTGAGACTCCCATCCTGAGAAACAGCCTCCTCTTTTAGAGGATTTCCGTTATTAAAATCAAGATGCCTAGTGAAAAATCCTTTTTCATTCACATTTTATTCATCTTGGCAATTTTGACATTTAATGATATTCCAGCGACTTGCGGCCACTGATCATTTCATAAGTTCTATTGTTCCATTTTTTTTATTAATTCAAATTGTACAGCTGCCCATCTCACATATGCTCAGTGGGTGGCTCAGTTTTCACTGTTATGCTGTCTTTCTTGAACGTTAACATTAAACTTGGCCTGAAGATGTTTTTTCCTAATTACTCTGAATTTAATTGCCTTCTCAAGTTACTAGGCATCAAGACATCTTGTGACAACCCAGGAAAAACCGCAGTTGTGGTTCTTTCTATCTTTCAACCCGACATTCAGCTCCTTGTGTTATTTTAACGGAAAAAGGAAAAGTTCGCTGTCACTTCCTCAGCTGCAGTATTCAGCTGAAAAGGCCAATCCTCCTGTCCTTGCAAAATAATTTATATTTACAGTCCGGGGATGATCTTACATAGGCTGAGAATACAGCAAAGGGAGAAGATATTTTTTCTATCTAATGTTCGGGGGGGACGGAGGAATCTTAAAAGGTTAAGATTTTTCTTTCTTTCTTTCAGATAGAAAGTTCTTCTGAATATGGGCTTCCATGTTACTAGTACGGGGAGTGGGGGGGGGGAATGCTCGGACGTGGCAAACCTCCCTCACAAGGGAGGCCTGTCATGAAACCAGGTGGAGCCGGGCTTGCCCGCACTAGACAGTCTCTCTCTCTTCTCCACCGCAGGCCAAGGGAACGAGCTTTCTCCCCCCCCCCACGTGACCCAGACGAGCCACGTGGGCACGAAAACCAAGCCTGGCAGCTCCCGGCACTGCTGCTACATTCCTTTCCCCGGGAGCAACTAGAACCTCGGGGGGCGGGGCTTCTCCAAGAGAAACGCCAATCAGAGACCGAGAAGGAGGCCAGCAAAACAAACTAGCGATCGCGGAGCCGCTTATGGGAAGAGAGGACGGAGGCGTGGGAAGATGTTGCGCCTCGCTGGCCTGATGCGAGGTTTGCGCAAAGACCCCTCCCCCTCCCTGGTTTCTGATGGACTTTTAGGGAATGGAGGCGGCTCTTCATCCCACCCTCCCTCGGTTTTTTTTTTTGGGGTGGGGGTAGTTGTAACTCTTCTGCTGCAAAGGCGCCGTTCTCTTGGCGTCACACGGTTTAAGACTGGGCCAGCTTCAAGCCAAACAAAGAAAATGACTGTAGCTTGCAAGAAGCCACAAGTCTCATCACGTCCTGCCTTCTCTCACCTAAACACCAAATCGTGCGAACCTCGAAGCTTCGTCGCAGTTAACGTTTAGGGTTTGGGAGCTGGTGGGGTGGGGGGAGAAAGAAGGGGGGCAGAGTTTTTGGGAGTCAAAATGGATCCCGAAGTTAGATTAGTAGAAAGCAGCGAAAGATCACAGGCAGCGAGTATCTCCAGCAGTTACAACAGGAAGAAAAGATTTGGGGTGTCCCAACAGTGCTTGTCTGTATAAAGGAAACGGGCAGATCGATGTGAAACTAGAGGTTAAGAGTTTTCAAGCTAATCGGGTTAGAAATTCCCCCCCTTTTCATCAACCGGTGCTCTTCTCAATTGCCTGCTTTTTTTGTGCTGCAAGTTCAGAGTTAAAAGGGCCCACTGAAGCCTTTCGTACATTTTCTCTCCCCTTTCATGCAGGGAGAAGTGAAAACCTGTGCATTCACAGCCTCCTTTTTTTTATTTTGATTTCTGTCCCGAGAGGAAGTACAGTTGATTAAAAACTCCTGAACTCAAGAGAGAGAGGAAGGGAGGGGTGTCCCCCTCCCCAAATGCACCCCAAATCTGATGCTTCCGAGCAATTAATAAAGATAAAGCAAGGAGGAGAGAAAACAGAAAAGCCCTTTCCCCAGTACAGAAGACGTCTCTTACCCAGAGAGCAACCAGCTGGTCCACTAATCTTTTAGTAACAACAATAACAGCCTTCAAGCCAGCTGAGAAGAGGCGGAGGCCGGTGAAGATCTAAGTGCTGCCGGGAGTTGTAGTTCTCTTTCCCTGCTCGTAAATTAAAGATGAGCGAAGAGGTAAGATTGAAGTTGCCACCGAGGGCCGGGAGAACGCCTGGGATTGTGGGTTTGGTAGTTCCGAGGGCCAGCGAGACAAGGGGAAGTAGTGCTAGTGGGACTCCAAGTTCCAGGGAGCACCTGGGTTTCAGGGAGATAGGAAGCAGTTCACGGGGAAGGAAAATAAATTATTGAGAAGGGAGCTCAAGTTGCCAAGGTTGTAAATCGCTAAGATTCTGAGAGTTCGTCTCAGAATATTTTCTGAGGTTATTTTCCTAAGTAACTGTGAGCAATTTCCCCCACAAAATCCTCTGGGATCTGACTAAAACTACTACATAAAAATTCAGAGATGACAACAACAGGGCTATAAAATACACATGAACATTTGAATATACACACAGGGCAATGAATATGTAGAGCCATCATATACAATGATCATGGTCCAAAGATAAAAATAGGAAATTAATCATGGGCATCGTGCCAATAAATACCTTAAAAAGATGTTCAAGGTTAGGAAATCAATCTCAAATGCATATACATATAGAGCAAATACATTGAGGAAATCTCTATTTTCTGTTGCATCATTGTTATAAAAGTCCAACTGCAGATTTAATAACAAGACAGTATAGAGTTTTGTGTACAAGAAAGCACTCTACTTGTCCCTAGCCATGTCGGGAATAGTTTAAATATTTCAATTATACAAACATTTATATGCTGCAAACTCCTAATACTACATAAAACAGGAATAAATCACCCGGAAAGCTACAAAACACAATAATTAAACAGCATCAAATAAGCCATCCCAGAAGCTACTTTCTCAATTAGATGCTGCCATTGTTATGGATCTCTTTCCTTTCCAAATACTATACTACTCTGTTGCATCGCTTTCAGGAAAAACAACACCCAGCCATTTTAACCTTGGGGACAAACTATTCCAGAGTGAGGGGAATGTACTAGAACAGGGGTGTCAAACTTGATTTCAATGAGGGCCACATCAGGGTTGTGTTTTACCTTGAGGGCCCTGGGGGGGGGAAGGGGGGCATGGCCAGATCAACATCACTCATGTCAGGGGCACCTGAGTGCTCTGCCAGTGAAAACAGACTCCTGAGCTCTGTTTTCGCCTGCAATGGCCTCCTGCAACCCTCTGCCAGCGAAAACAGAGCTCACAAGCACCATTTTCACTGGCAGAGGCAACATGGGCCAGTCCTTCACTGTTTCCAGGGCGGCCCCGTGGGCCAGATCTAAGCACCCCACGGGCCGGATCCGTCCACCAGGCCTTGAGTTTGACACACTGTACTAGAAAATGCCAGGTCCTTTCCTTATCCCTGGGGGTAGAAATGTGGCACATGTCTTCTTAGCCTGCACATCAGGGGTGAAATTCACTTACCTTCCCTACCTGTACCTGCTCAGAAATGTTCTGTGCATGTGCAGAGGGTCAAAACCGGGACATGACAATGTCCGGGTGGACCTCCCGCCACCGGCGCTACCAGCTTGTGTGAGCTGGATAGAGCTGGCTGAATTTGACCACTGCTGCACATATTGGACAGGCAGATTATAATTGGAGGAGTGGTCCTAAAGTTAATCAGGGCTAGAATCGTAAAGATTTTTATAGGAAACAACTAGTACTTTGAATTAGTCCCAGAAGCCCCTCAGCAACCAGTACAATATATCCGATGATCTAATGAGAGCCAGTTTGGTCTAATGGTTAAGGCACCAGCTAGAAAGCAGATGACTGGGTGATCTTGAGCCAGTCATTCTCTTCTCAGGCTAACCCATTTTACTGGATTGTTGTTGTGGGGGAAATAGGTGGAGGAAGGTGTGTTGGATATGTTTGCTGTCTTGAGTTGTTTGTAAAAATGATAAGAGCAGGAATTAAATAAAATAATGTATTTCCCCATTCTGATTAGTTCCAGAAGTCTTTAAAACTTGGCTGTTCTCCTAGGTCTTGGGGTAGGATGTTTGTGGAGCCCCAGCTGATTGTTTGCAATGCTATATAATGTGTGGTTTGTCCAAACACATAGGTTCTTTTGATTGCATTCTATTTTTAAGCATAAGGTGCCCACAGTGGCATTGGGCAGTCTGTAAAATCTTAACAACATCAACAATAATAATGCTATACTAAAATGGAGGAGAAGGCGTGTAAAAGTTCACTAGTGGTCAGTGTGAGAGATTGCTGCAAATATGACTGGACTACTGCAGTTCAAAGTAAAGGACAGAATTGGTCCTTTTCTGCCAAAAATCTTTTCCTTAAACATGGTGTTAAATATCAATTAAACCAAGTGTTAGAATTGTAAAATTATTTTGAAGAGAGGATGGGAGGAACCTGGATTGTCATAATATGGCTCAACCTTTTAACAACTAACCCTAACCTTTTGTCTTCAGCATCTCATTACTCCATACCACAGTGTCTCTGGTTCTTCTGTCCACATGTTTATGCGTTGCTCTCAGTGTCGAGAGAGATCAAAGAAAGGCAGAATGAGAAATTATTTTACCAATGCGGGTTGAAGTGATTTTATATGAAATTCTCATGTGTAGATTTTATTGTGCATTCTTAGTTTCTGTTACATAGCTCCGGTAAACTAGTATTTCAGTGCATATAAATAGCCATCCAAAATGCGACTGAAATCTCTCTGTGGGTTTTCGATGCTCATTTTGTTGGATGAAAATTTAATAATTAGAACTTGGAAACTTGCAGCACGCTTCATTAGTGGTGGGCTCAAATACTGTTTTGCCAGTTTAAGGATGTAATATGTCACTGTTTTGTCAATTTTTGGCAAGATCATGCTTTCCCTGGCTTTCCAGTTTCCTAATGTATTGTATCTTTAATTCCTACCATATCCTATAGAGATCATCCTCTAGATACTCAGTGGTTTTAGTTTACCTGTGCCTCTTTTTTCTTTTCATTTTCATTTGCTTTTAACAGAGGAGGCTTTTTTTCTGTCTGTCTGGGCAAAATCAGAAATGCCTTTTCTGTATATTTTGGAGAACATGGCTGCAGAGGTAAGTCCATGGCAGAGTGACTAGGAACCCTTTCCTAATTTTTACACTTCAACACAAAAAGACACGAGTGAAACAAAGAAGAGGGAAGTGGTGCAGACTTAATAGAGGATGAACATACTGAGGTCCTCCAGAAATCAGAGGAGGGCTTCCTGTGAGCTTAACCATCTATTAAACCTTCACAGTTAACAATTCCACAGTCCTGGTTTGCTGTTCCTGCTAGAAAATATGGTAAACTGAGATCTTGGTGTTGCTGGAGAGAATGGCACTTAACCACATAAGTGACATTTTAAGATTTAAATAAGTTTTCATTATGAATGCTATTCCAAAACCTTTATCTCTTTCTTGTCAATGTGGCATAATTTGGAGATAATGTTTCCGATTGTTGTTTCGCTTAAATATTCAAGCTCTTTTTAACAGCAGTTTCTTCACTGACTGTAGAATATTGGTTTGAAGACCAAGAAAAGCCTCTGCCAGTCCTGGCTCCAAGACTGGTCACCTCTACAACACAGACACCACAGTAATTATAAATGCCCTGCTGAAAAGTTTAGCTGATGCTGAACAGCTGTCCACAGATTCACAGTACACATTGCATATAGAACAATGATTTCATGGGGGAGTTCTCAATAGAAAATCTTTTCTCCAACCTCATCATAAAAACCATGTTTTAAAATATGCAAAAGAAAACACGATAAGCCTCAAGTGCTTTGGAATAAAGTGCTTTGGAGTAACAAAACAAACATAAAATACACTTGGAGGAAAAAAAGGGACAGGTACTGTAGGTTTGAGATTATGTGGTGCCAGTGGCACAGGAAATATGGTCCAGAGGGAATTAAGGATGGATTAAAATAAACATCAATTTATACTAGGAATTAAAAGTTTCACGGTCAGTGAAAAAAACTGAGTGTGTCAGTTTCAGAACAATCTTTTAAAACTTAAAGGAAAGAAGATAAATGTTTTGGAATAGCCTTCGAGGTCTCCAAATTTGTGTATTAATGAAAAATGTATGGGATGATCTAGTGCATACAGAAAAATCTTAAGATTATTTTTTAGTTATGAGACTCCTCCTTCACGCTGGGGTTGAAGTCATGGCCTAGCCCTCTACTTCATGCCCGGCATCTATGCTGCTGCTGAGTGCCACTGTTCAGGGTGGCATAAATGGATTGTAGTGGTGATAAGACAATTATCTTTTGTTCAAGGAGAGGGAGAGAGAGAGAGAGAGATGCCAACAGAGTCAATATTACTGTTCTAGACCAACAATTTATAAATGTCTTAATCAAAATGTATGGGTACCTATTGTATTCCACCACCACCCCCAACAGATTTTTGGGAAAGGCAAAAAGACTAAAACAATGCTTACAAAAAAAGAGGACAACATTTTGTGCCTCTATTTGTGCCTCCATAAAGTTATCTGAATGTGAGAGGGCAATTAGATATTAAAAGCCTCATCTAAAAGCACCCTCTCTCTTTCTGGAGTATTGCCAAAGCAATTTCCAGACAAATTGTCGGAAATTTCAGCCACAGGCAAGTGGGTTACCTTTTAATTAGCTTGCTCACCTGTTGGCCAGGATATTAAAAAATAACAGTTGTACCCAACATCACTATTGATTGATATATTCTGTTAGAAAAATCCCCCTCAGCATTTAAATGAACCCACCCGCTTCCTCTGACTAGTGTATACATAAACTACTGTTCCACCTTGTCCACTTCTGTTGGGAGGTGAAGGGGTGAACTGCTACTCGCCTGACATATTAATAGAATTTAGACAGCTGAAGCTTCATGCATTACAGTATTTCCACACTAAGAAGAATAACTTGATCGGTTAAACATCAAGGAGGTGGACAGATTGAAAGACAAAAACAGAGCATGTCAAATATTGCAATAATGTTAGATGACTGAGAAGCGGAGAAAACGCTTTAAGGACTTGCATCTTTGAAAGAAATAGATCCGCAAACAGCTTCTATCCAGCACCCCATTCCTGCTTGTGTTGTACTGTTGGTTATATTGCAAGCATTCAAAGGAGTGGGACAAATGTTAGTTATGTATTTACTTATGCGGTTTATATAGTCACCTGTTTCACACAAGTGAATTACAAAGATTAAAATACAAAAAACTACCACACATAACCCTGTAATTTATTTATTTATAAAAAATTTAGGCTGCTCAACTTACCTCAAAGTAATGGTATGTGGGAATGACCTTGGGAGGCAGGAGGAAGAGCCACAGACTTGGCAATGGTCAGGTAATAGGCAGATGAGCCAGCAAAATGAATGGAATATGGCAAAGGTCTCAGAAGGGAGCCTTCCTAGAGTCTCGGAAGTGGAGAGATATAATTTCAAGCCTGCAAGATTCTGTCAATATAACCTTACAATAAAAATATTGCTAATATCCTGAGTGTGTTTCTAGTCTGGCATCTCACACACCCCAGTGCAACAATAACCCCCACTTTTTTTCTAAGCCGCTCAAAGTCACTGAGAGTGAATGGGCGGCCGTATATATTTTCTTAAATAAATGAATAAACACCACTTATCAAAAATGCACACCATTAACAACAGAGCTCATCTACCTGCCTGACTCAAATAGCTGTAGAAACATTCAACTTTTCAAAGCCTTGCAAAAAGCTAACAGGGTCCACCTTGATTAGTGGCTTGCCTGCACTGAAGTGTTGACTTTATTTTTAGGCCTTCCAAGCTATAATTTGTTTTTGCCACCTGCTTCAAATTATCTAAACTATTGACTTTAAACCAATATCTGTTCAATGTTTGGTACTTCTCAAAATCGTATTTGTTGCTTAATGGCCCAAGATGGACTCTTAAAACATAGTACAGCATACTGATTGAGGTTGAGGCCTACCTGTACAAGCATAGTATTAAAATAGCTCTTTTGTTCCCTGCAAAGTGAGCTTTGCTAGTAGCATTCTGAGAAAGTAAGAGAATAGAAAACACTGAGAGAGAGAGAGAGAGAGAGAGAGAGAGAGAGAGAGAGAGAGAGAGAGACTCCTAATATTTAGGTCCCTCCAGATCGTGAAAAGCCTCCTCACTCTGCTTCTTTGCTGTATCCCACTGACGTTATTCCAGTGTGAATGATGCTGGTTTGTGCAGTGGAAGGGAAGCACAGGAGGCAGTGTCTGCTATGCTGAGCCTTCACTTTTACAGCTACTTGGGGCTTCATAACATAAAAAGCAACAAGAGTCTTATTTGATTTAAAACAGGAACTGAAGTATCTTCAGAGCGTGCTTTTAAGATCCCACGGAGCCCCATGTCAGCAAGTTACTCAGTGGCAGGAATGCATGTGTGACAAGAATGCACGAATCTATGTGCGCCCTGTAGTGCGTGGGTGGGCGGGGAGGAGGGGGGGCTGAGAATGTTGTTGCTTGCGCATAAAAATGTTTTCTGTGCCCCAGCTTGCTGTAGCCATTTGGAGGATGGTGACGCTGCACAGTGCTAAAAAAAACAGAGACCACTGCTTGAGAGGGACCTAATTAAGTCTTCGATCCGGCTGGCTCATCTGCCTCTCTGATGCCAGGCCTGGCATTAAAATGAACAGAAGGGGCTGCTGGCTCTGCATTCTGCGGCCAGCCCCGCACTGTGTGCCAGCCCGCCTTGTCGCGCCAGGCTGATTTTCTTCTCCCTCTGCCTGCCAATCAGTGGGTCTAAAGTGAACCTGCTCATCAGAAGAACATTTGGCTCGCACATACACACACGCATCCATAACTTCCATTTGTGAGTCAGATGATTTGTTGTTTTTCTCGTCCTTCATTAAAAACAAGCGCAAAACGGCCTAAGTGCAATTCTGCTCTTTATACTAGGTCTACGTGCATCACGGTTCTTTTCAGATCTTGTTTATGTTACTCTTTTGACTTTGTCTCCCTTAAACATCCTTCTTTTGTTCACCTGATCATGTTTCTTGGGAGCAGGAAACTCTTTTGGTGGCTATTTTTTTTAAGCATTGACAGCAAGAGTCTCAAATCTTTGGCCCATAGGCCACATATAGTTTCCAGGTCGTTTTTAACGGGCTGCAAAAATACTCTATATAGGTCCTGAGGACACTACCTAATGAAACCTGGGTGCCGCATAGATATATAGAAAATGTTCCAGGAAAGTGAGTAAGCTAGAAGAGGTGGCCTCAGATTGACTTGGTGGCTTTCTTGACAACATCAGGACACTAGGCTGGTAGCTGCACATTTAATGTCCTGAAGCATCTTGCATCAATTAGTGCTGCCCTCTGAGTGCTCCTACCTGCTTCACTACCCAAGCATTGACAGTGAAGCTTGGTCTGGGATGGCAGGTCAGGAGGCTGGACGTGGTACAGGGTGGAAGGGATGGGAAGGGAAGGGAAGGGAAGGAGGCAATGGCTGAGCAAGAGGGTCAAGTCCAGTTGCCCCACCATGAGATTGAACAAGTAAACGAACTTTCTCTACTAGTCCAAGGGAGGGGGAAAAAGACACTGCTAGGCCAGATGAGAAGCAGATGAGAAAAAGACCCAGGAAAGAAAGATTTCTCTGGTCAGCAAAGAGTGAGAAGAAACCGAAAAGCAGGATTTTGGCTCCTCTTCATTGCATGAATGTCTTAGATTGTATCATCCTAATTATCATCTTTTTAAAATACATAAATAACCAGAATTACTACTAAAACTGAATGTTGCTATTCTGGTTTGTGGAAAACACTGCCCAGTAAGAAGCCAAAGTGAAATGTCTCTCTCTGTAAATAGCTCTATTTTACTTTCAATACTTTTATGTTTAATGGCCTGCCATGATACTCCTTGATTTTAACTCATTGTTTTCATATCAATATTTTAAAAAAAGGCTTTGATGTTTCAGCCCTTGAGCTAATAAACCCACCCTGAGATAGCACACTTGATGATTTGAGAGCCCTGATCTGCACTGTTGGGGCTACACACACACACACAAACACGTGTGTGTGTGTGTGTATGCATGTGGGACGCGGTGGCTCAGTGGCTAAGATGCTGAGCTTGACGATTGAAAGGTTGGCAGTTCAGCGGTTCGAATCCCTAGTGCCGCGTAACGGGGTGAGCTCCTGTTACTTGTCCCAGCTTCTGCCTACCTAGCAGTTCGAAAGCACATAAAAATGCAAGTAGAAAAATAGGGACCACCTTTGGTGGGAAGCTAACAGCGTTCTGTGTGCCTTCAGCATTTAGCCATGCCGGCCACATGACCACGGAGACGTCTTCGGACAGTGCTGGCTCTTCGGCTTTGAAACAAAGATGAGTATCGCCCCCTAAGAGTCGGGAATGACTAGCACATATGTGTGAGGGGAACCTTTACTTTATATATGTATAGATGTGTGTGTGTGTGCATGTATACACACCCATGTTAGCTTCATTTGTTACATGAACCCATACTTTGTTTGAATCATAGTTCAATGAATTAGTGACTGAATACAAACACGAATCATGATTTAGAAACCATTAACAGTTGAGTTTAATTTTCATAATCGTGTTTTCCAAATCCAAATGACTTGACTGACTGCCACATCTTGCTTACCCAAAACAAACTAAACATTACATCTTAGCACAATAAGCTCTTGCTCCAGCTCACCTTCTTAGCTCTTGGTTGTGGCAAAGAGAGGCCAGTGTGGTGTGGGGGCTAACAATGCTAGGCTGTATCTGAAATGAACCCCTTGATTTGTTCTACTGACCTTATGGCCATGTAGTTTCTTTGGCAACACTATGGCAGTTGCTTGGCAATGCCATCCCATGGGATACTACTACGCTCCTGATTTTATATCATGTTGCAAATGGGGAACCCTCCAGATCTTTATTAGAATGATGCTGTTAACCAGCTATCTTGCCCAGTGGCCAAGGATATTGGGATTTACCCTATTTGAAGCAAAATCACTTTTGTCTCTTTCAGCCTGACCTGTCCTAACAGCAGAAAGTGAGTCCTCTATATTTGTTTCCTTGAGTTGTTAAAGAAAGTCCCCAAGTACACATGAGAGAAGTATTGAGTCAACAATGGTTAAGCCAGGGCTCTGAAGGTAAGACCTGTGAGGGTTTGTTTGCTTGCTTGCTTGCTTGCTTGCTTGTTTGTTTGTTTTGCCTACAAGCCAGACTGGGCCACACTATCATAGAATAGTGAGGAATGAGTATCATAGAATAGTGAGGAATGAGTATCATAGAATAGTGAGGAATGAGTATCATAGAATAGTGAGGAATGAGTATTTGTAGCTCAGTATTATTGACAATATACGTGCCACATTATTTGGGAATACGTGCTGTTCAGTCCTCTATTTTAAAGTAAACATAATAACGCAAACAACTAGAAGCTAATTCTTGATGTTGGGTCTGTTTACATCTGCCCCTTCACCTTCCATTTTCACAATCTGGAATCCCCAGCATGGCTCTTAAGTGCACCAGTGGGCTGTGAAGAGTTTCCTTACCAGTTCTCCAGTCCTCTGACCCCAATTTTACTGTTTAAACATTACTAAAGTTTTAAACAAATCTAAAAAGGAAGATGACATGCAAAGCAAAAGTATCAGCCCTGGAACCATTTTCTTCCCCCCCCCCCTCTCTGGCATTTTCAGGGCTGCCACAGCAAAGCTAGTCGAGCTGTGGGAATGGGACAGGGAAGGAAGAGATAGTTAGAGGATTGTAGCCATAATAACATTCTTTCTTCTGAGAACCGAGAACTTTCCCACCAGGTGCGAGGAGGTGGGATCTGCAACCAAGCGACACTTGGACTGTGACCTGATTGGGACCATGCGGGGGATTGCATGGGCAGGGGAAAGAGAATTTGACTTTTAACTAAGGGAGAGACCCGAGGAGGGTTTACAGTCGGGTTTCCCCAGATGTGCCAATATGACATGCCTAATAAATCGATGCTTTGAGGAACGTGCCTGCCTTGGAGTTTAGATTCCATTAGGTGTGTTACATGGAACCCTGACAAAAAGACCATTTCAAGAGCTGTCTTCATTCCCATAGCGCTGTTGATTTCTGCATCAACCTTGTAGGAACTCTTAGAAAGAAAGAAAAAAAGTTGTTATACTCCCTGTGAAGGTGGTCCTGAAAAAAATAAAGTGGGGGGAGACAAAAAAAAAAAGTATTGTAGATGGTTAGAGGATGTGGTAGCTGCCAGTTTGCCTTTCGGTAAACAGATATTCTGTGACTGGCTACGTGCATGTTTGGTGAATGGACATACTCCCCAAATATCAAATACGCTTATTGTTCCAAAAATGTTGGAGACTCCCTGCTTTTGATGGTCATTTAGATCAGAGGTGGGTTTCCCTCCACTCACTGAACCGGCAGCGATGGCCTGCTGGACACGCCCCTGAACCGGTCCTCTAGCTTGAAATCCATCTACCGGAGTGAAATTTAATCGAAAATAACATGCACTTCCAGCGCAACCCAGAATTGGTAGGGAAGGTAAGTAGAACCCACCCCTGATTTGGATCCATTCAAAATGCCAGGCTTTCTACTTGGACTATAACCCATAAGTCACTCAATTCAAAGGCTGTGAGACAAGCTATGGGTTTTGTGGGATCCCTCTTGCTCTTCATTCAGAGACGTGTCCCTTCCCCTCCAAGTTGCCTGATAGCACCCTGGAACTTGGAATGTGGCCAAACGTGTGCAAATCAACTACCAGTGAAGACAGCACCTTCAATAAATTTGCCTGTCCTTTGATTAGCAAAGGAATCTCATGCATCCTGTCTGAATCAGTGCAGGTAGTCCTCGACTTACAACAGTTCATTTAGTGGCCGAAGTTACAACGCCACTGAAAAAAGTGACTTATAACCGTTTTTCATACTTATAACTGTTGCAGCATCCCCATGGTTATGTGATTTACATTTGGATACTTGACAACTGGGTCATATTTATGACAGTTGCAGTGTCCCGGGGTCATGTGATCCCCTTCTGACAAGCAAAGTCAATGGGGAAGTCAGATTCACTTAACAACCATGTTACTAATTTAAGAACAACAGTGATTCACTTAATAAATGTGGCCAGAAAAGCTGTTAAATGGAGCCAAACTCACTGAACAAATTTCTCACTTAGCAAAATAAATTTCGGGTTCAATTATGGTCGTAATTCGAGGACTACCTGTATTATATTTGCAAGAGAATTTTTGGGCATACCCTACTTCAGAGGTGGGTTCCTACCAGTTTGGACCGGTTCTACCAAGTAGATAGTAGGCCGCTGATGACGTCACAGAGCCGGTTCTGCGCCATCTTTTTTCCCCCCCCGGGTATTTTTTCTTCTGCGCATGCGCAGAAGCCGAGTTTCCGGCACTGCGCATGCATCGCCATCTTGTTTTCTGCCTTTTTTGGGGGAGGGGATTTTTTGGTTTTTTCCCCTACTGTGCATGTGCGTGCCCACGAGGCGCGCCCATATGGCACGGGAGAGAGCGAACCGGCAGCGAGGTAAGTTAGAGCCCACTCTTGCCCTACTTATATAATTCATTGTCCCAGGAGATTTGTCTAGCATCTTTCTTATTAGTGTTTCCATGCCTTCCTAGTTTCAGTCAGCACTTAAAGTTTATTTAGTGGGCTCTTATCTATTACCCTATTCACATTTATTTATTTGTTTAATATGTGTGTTGGTTTAAAAGATTAAATCAACTTTGAGCAATTAAGATTTGCTCAACGTTCAATAGTACAGTGTTATGTTTCTCTCTCTGTTTGTTAATTGCCAACGGTGCACAGGGTCTATAGTTTACACTGGCCGAGATGCATATTTGCATTGCAAACAACTCGGTTCTCCAGACATTATGATCAGAAGCTAATAGTGGTAAAGAAACCCATGAATGAAAAAGACCACAGCCATCCCTTGCATGCACAGTTTACAGTAGGTTTCACGCTCCTATGAGAATCCTATGAGGATCGTATGAGAATGATTATTTAAGGTAGAGCTAAAACAGTGATGCTAGCTCTGGGTAGTGGCTGCAAATACAGATGAAGCTTTGCTCACTCACCTGTCGCTCATCTCCAGGTGTGCAGCCTGGTTCCTAATAGTCCATGGACCGGTACCATGAGGGACCCCTGCTCTAGAGGTGGGTTCCTCCACGTTCTAACCGGTTCTTTAGTACCAGTAGTAACTCGGTGATGATGTCACAGAGCTGTCTCCGTGGGCACCGCCATTTTGGATTTTGCTTCTGCGCATGTGCAGAAGATATTTTGTGCTGTGCACGAGGTACAACCCTGAGTGAAACGGCAGCAAAACGATTCACAACCCACCCCTGCCCTGCTCGTATTAGGGAAGGGTGGAATGTGCTTTTTTAAGGTATGACGCAGAGGTGCTCCATAAGTAGACCACATATGAGTCTGGTTTTCATGATCTTGTCCCTTATGGTTACTGTGGAACAGAAGAGAGATTGTGCTGGGTGGAGTTCAGTCACAGAGTGTATACTTTGCCTGCAGGAGGTCATATATTTTTATGGCATGGTTAGAAGAAGGACTGTCTACCTGAAACCTGTAACTTTTGGCTCTGGCAATACTGAGTTAGATGGATCAGTAGAAAACCGCTTCCTATGTTTCTTCTGTACGAAGGCCAAAAAAATTGGACCAAGATTCTGAACTGCATGCATGATGCTTTTGACTGAAGTTCCATGCCAGATGTTCAGAATGAAATGCTCTGCTTTGTAGCCTTCCTAAAGGCTCAAGTGGGACAGTGACATGTCCCAGAATAGCATTGTCCCTAGAAGTCTCTGGTATATCCATTTCATAAGGGTCACTGAATTGGAAACCAAGACTAGTTAACGTAAGTAGCAGATTTCATGAGGTCACTTGATCCATTGCTTCTATCTCTTTGTCTTTCTCTTCATTCACTCTGGATGCTAGGAAGGTCCTGAACCCTTTCAATAAAGATACTCTTCAAAATTTAGGCACTGAGAAATATCTTTAATTGGAGCCACACAGAGCTATTTCCGGCTGGTTTCATTGAAAGCATCTGTGCTAAAATTCATAAGGCTCCATCGCAATACCAAATTGACTGGCATGTTCTCATTTGGCCCAGCTGGTCTGAGCAGACGGCTCTGTGACATCCCATTTTGGCTGGACTATGTCAGTATGGTGAAAGGAAGATGGGACCCATGCCATAAATCAGGCTTTATGGAGGTGGAACTGGCAAGGTTGGCTGTAGATTCCAGGGCTGTGCGCACACTTGAACCTGTTGCAAAGCTCCTATCTCACGCAAAGTCCCTTCTTGGGAAGAGTTTCAGATCATAAGAGACAAAATAATACAATCAAACAACTGAATTGTGGGGGAAAGAACATCCGGTTAGTGAGTTCCTTTACTTGAACTCCCGCATTGTTGTGTTAAACTTATCATTTAAACTACAGCGATTTAGAAAAACCTTTCTTCTTAGAAAGCAAAAGGACCATAACTTATACTTAATACATAACAATACTTAATACAGATAGATAGCCTTAAGATCATTTGATTTTATTTGTATTTACAGTATGACAAAGGTATTCTACTTAATACATTTAGATTAGCGGTGGGTTTCACATAATCTTACCACCAGTTCATCCAGTGTGCGCATGCTCGCTTCATGCGTGTGCGCCTTTCATGCATGCGCCGGGCCTAGAAAACATGGCTAAATAGGACAGCATTATGTCCGAGCAGGTGGGCCCGACATCGCCGCTACCGTTTCCCTGAACCGGTCCGAATTGGCTGAATACCACCTCTGGTTTAGATGAACGTTTCTAAGATTTATGCCTGTTCTCAGAACATGTGTCTCAAAGTGTTCTTTATTCACTTTTCTACATGTTCTCTTATTCTGTTATGTTACTAGATAAAGCAAGGTAAGCTTGGCAAGGTCTCAGATCACCACTTCCAGTTTTTCTGCTGTTTAATTAATGTGGGCTTTAAATAAACTAGACTAGGTACACAGACTGCCCTCATTAATATGTATAAACATAGTGGAGTGAAACATACATTATTTTCTCCCTTGAGTCAACATTTAAACTTCCGGTGCTTTCCCTATCATGCTACTCTCACTTTTCTTTCATTCCCGCATAAATTTCTGTAGTGTATTTTGTGTTCTTTCAGGGCTGTGGATACTTACAGACTATTCAAAGCTGCCTCTCTGAGTGGTATATAAATCAGGATAAACACGCCGCTAAATAAAATATGACAACGTAAGAGTGTTTTTGGTTTAAAATAGATCTTGAATCATATGATATAAATGAACTCTATGATTTGACAAGGATGTATTGACTCACGGCTCTAGACAGCTGGATTGGGGAAGAAGCTCAGAGAATGATATAATGCAGGTCTCTTGCAGAAACTAAACAGGCCTGGTCTTTAAATAGCACTCATTTATAATTATATCCAAGTTACTCAAAAGCAATTACATTGAAAACTATGATAAATTGTTGTGATTAACACTCATTGTCTCTTGTGACTTTTTTTTTTTACCTTTTACATAAATACTTTTATATATTTATTATTTTAATGAATTGTTGTACACAACTTACATTCAGTTTTTGTGAGATGGGCAGTCATATAAATTTGATGGATTTGGATTGCAGAGCAGATCTGCTTATGACTGTGTGTCCAGTCTTGTGTCCTCCTGTTGTGTTGTATTATATTGTACTAAACGTTTAATCATCAATGTGAAATTACTGGGCATTGGGGTGTAGAAAAAAAAGGGTTTCTTCTAAAATGAGGGCTGCACTTAGCCTTTGAATCTTGTGCCTAGGACCATACTTCAAAAGATACAGCAAAGAGCCAGACAAAAATGATGCAATTTGATACATAATGATCTTAAAATCAAATATAGTTAAAATGATTACCCTCTATCTAAATTTTTATATTTAGGGATTTCTCTTTCTGTTAGACACTAATAAACTTTTATTAACAATTTTTTGGAGGACATACTCAAAGCCATTTGGGACCAATCCAGTCCTGTGATCTTAAGTAGGTCATTTCTACTGAACATTTGTTTATTCATTAAATTTACATGACTGCCATTTCTTAGAAATGTGACTCTATGAAACCAATACTTAAAACGTACTTTGAATATGGAACCCAGCCTATGTTCTACATTGGGGTTGACTCTGAAGAGGTTGTAGCTAATATGTTCAGTGATAAACGTGAGGGATAATAATGTTTGAAATTCAGAACAATCAAAGATCCCAATCCCATTGTAAAAAAAATATGTAAAGAATGAAATGGCTGTGAATATTCAAATTGTGGCCTCCATCTGGTCAGCTTTGGATGTATCATTATGATTGTAAAAATCACCCTCCCAGAAAAATGTGACACAACCTTGAAGAACCTCTACCGCACATGTACTTACTTCTCCCTTTAATATGGAACCCAATGCTCAGGAGGTTTCCTCATCATTCTAGAACAGGGGTCAACAACCTTAAACACTCAAAGAGCTTGGGGAACTCTGATTTAAGGCCTCTTGCTTGAGATAGCTCTGCTTAAAGTCCCTGCTTAAAGATTTGATCTTCAATTTCTGATCTAAATTTAGTAGGTTGTTTGCTTGTCCTATAAAAGATATGAAGTTGACTCTGTTGTTGCTTGGCTATTTTGTTTAGCCTATGAGATGAAGAGACAATTTGCATTCATTTAACAATCACCAAATATGCTCCTTGCTAGCTGATAGGCCATTAGAGATCATGGCTGGTGATCACAGTGACTCAGATGGTGACTGTTTTGCTGGCATATCTGGAAAAGGACAAAAGGACCTATGAGTCTAGCCATGTATGAAGGCTAGCCATGCGTGCTTTTTGAGTGTTGTACTATGGTCTGCTTTTAAGCCTAGCAAGATAAACTAAGATGGAACAGTGGGGTAGTTAGTGGTGAGATAGAAATATGAACTACAGGGGTCCAATTTCATGCTTGAGTTTTGAAAATGGTTGCACACCTGCCATTACAGCTATCCCTTCTACTTGATGATAGGTGGTGAGGGAGAAGAAAGTTGGGCAGTTCAATTTGGAGAGGGTGCCTTTATCATTCATTATCTGTGTTAAACCATAAGAGAAAAGAGTCAGTCCCTAAATTCACATGGAACAGACTGAAGCTTTCCTTATGCAAGTCTTTCTGCAGTTCGTCAAAGCAACTTGATACTATTTCATGAATAGGATTATTAGGGGTCGGGTGTGTGTGTGTGTGTGTGTATGTTCTGGTATTCGTTACAATAGTATTATGCCATTCCCCCAAAAGGTCTGTTGTGTCTGTTGGAGGAAGGCCAGGGAAACTACCAGATCCTGGGCAACTTGAATTGGGGAAGGAGAGGGAATGGGACTGTATGGAGAGAGAAATCTTGCCCCAAGAACAATCAATCTGAGATAAGGTTTTCAGTCTGGCCCAATTGCCATCTGTAGGAATGACATTTTGGTGCTTCCTTGGGGTTAATAGTTAGTTCTGTCAACTAACATGCCAGTCTTAAAGAATTCTTTTCCATCTGTCATAGGACCAAAGTCTTGGCAGCTTCCATGGGGTAGGTTCTGCTACAGCTTGAATCAGAGAAGTAAGGTGGCTGGCCCTGCACATCTGGCTTCTCTTGGCCAGCTGGAGAAATGGCCTCTTTGCCATTGAGACCAGAGACTGTGGAGCCTAAGTCATCAACCTGCAATTGTTTTCATGGAACTGGCTTCATCCATCTGCAGATAGTGGCAACGTTCTTCTACTGATCTTCAGCCATGTACTAGAACTTGAGAAGTTTCCTCAAGATAATCAGAGAGATTTAAGAAACCTGGTGTTTCTGAGTTGGATGTAAACAAGGAAACAATTTAGGGACGGGCAGTTTATTTATTTCACCCAGTAGCTTAAACAAGTAGTACAACCAGTTCTTTTTCACCTAGGAAGATGCCAATACTGAATAATGCTCCTGAATTAATATTCTTCCTTTCCTCTCCCTCTCCTCTCCCTTCCTCTTTCCCTCTCTCAGCAAGTTCTATTTTTATCAGCTATTGAATGCATGAGAGTGATTGCAATTGCATCCAAGTATGCTAAAGATGTCAAGGAAAGATTATGCAAAATATAAATGATGGCATGAATTACTGTAGGTTACAAATAAAATAAAATAAAAATCAAATATTGAACAAAAATGTATATATGATTGAATGGGCATATACATAGGAACGGCATTCAATGTAGAGCTATCTCTGAATAAACCTCTTGCACATTACCTTCAATCCACATGGTTTACATTGCACAGTGTATCATTTCTAAATTTGATTTAAATTTACTTAGCCATTTGTTACCTACTTTTTCCCCCCAAAGGCAAATTATATTGTAAGAAAGACTCTCTATGCCTGGCATATCCTGCTCTACATAGAAGAATTGTCCCATTGTAAGGTCTTCAGTGTTTTTACTTCTTATCCTACCTACATGACCACTATCCAGCAAAGTTGGTAAAAAAAGAAGAATAAGCATTTTCTCTTTGATAGAGACATTGCCTTCTTTGTGATGGTCCCCAAAGGTCAACAATGTGATAATCATTTCTACTCTCTGGCTTTTAATTTGTTTCCGAAGGGTATCTTAACACTCTTTTGTTACAATTGGGCTTATATGTTTACATTTACTATGGTTTTTATCTATCATAATCTTACATATTTGAATCTATTGCTTATCCACACTGTGGAATAATTTGCAATTAGGATTCATGCTCCCACTGCTCCAGAACCATTATCAGTTGAGCATTATTACATGATATATATTCATACTCCTCTCTCCCTACCCCCATGATAAGTAAAATAAAAGCTAGGTCAGATGCTTCTTGTTGTAAATGCAATCTCTCTATTCCGTCCAGATTCATATAGCCATGCTATCCCCCTAAAAACAAAAAAATGATTTTGAAAACAAATAATGGAGCCCATTAAATGGCTTGTGTGGTCTGCCGTTGCCGGGGTTGGTGTGATTTTATTATATTACTTTATTTGATTTTTTTATTAGTTATATTGTTTTAAATGAGGTTTTATATTCTGTAAGCCGCCTTGAGTGGCCATGGACAAATAGGCGGCTAAATTAAAAATAAAATAATAAAATAAAATAGTATAGTATAATTAAATTAAATTAAATTAAATTAAATTAAATTAAATTAAATTAAATTAAATTAAATTAAATTAAATTAAATTA
>JANHFT010007126.1:172721-182997 GCA_032467955.1 Pseudoxenodon macrops | reverse complement strand
TTAGAAGCTTTTTTCCCCAGTCCTAATCAGGGGATAAAATAATGTGCTGAAGCTGACCAGACTAAGGATGCTAGCCAAATGAATACTTGGTAGGCAGATTTCCCCCCCTATTTTCCTCCCCAAAAACTAAGGTGCGTCTTATACTCTGAAAAATACGGTACATTCCAGGAAAGCATAGTGATAGAGAAGCAGCTCTTCAATCAGCAATTACCTACCCCTCTGGCTTAAGTGCTGTAGCATATAAGTGCAAGGGCCTTCTTCTGGAAGACCACTAGACATATGTCATAAATGTCTCCCTGAGGATTTGGAAGTTGAAACACCATCAGCCTTGTGAGGTAGTCCAAATAGTAACCACACCCATATAAATTAATTGTACTTTATTGTTAGGTTACATTAACAGAATCTTGCAAGTCTAAAAATACGCTTCTCTGCATTGCCTTCACTGCCCAAGAAACTAGGAAGGGTCCCTTCTGAGACATATCCACAATCTTTCAATTGAATAATCTACCTCTTGGCAGAGGTGGGTTCCTACCAGTTTGGACCGGTTCTACCGAGTAGGTAGTAGGCCGCTGGTGACATAACGGAGCCGGTTCTGTTGCTCCGTGGGCGCCGACATCTTTTTTGGGGGATTTTTTTTAAATTCGGATTATTTTTTCTTCTGTGCATGCACAGAAGCCGAGTTTCCGGGACTGTGCATGCATCGCCATCTTGTTTTTGGCCTTTTTTGGGGGGGAATTTTTTGGGGCTTTTTTCTACTGCGCATGCGCGCACGCGCGTGAGGCGTGCCATGCAGCGCAGGAGGTAGCGAACTGCCAGCAAGATAAGTTTCAACTCATCCCTGCCTCTTGGCCAATCATTCCCCTGGCTGTGCTTGTTCCCCTGTCTTCTAAGGTCATTCCCACTTATTATTCCAAGTACTGATGTAGAAAATGGATGCTTTTGAGGCATGTATAAAAAGGTCTCGTCAGCTTAGTTGCTGTAGGATGTATGCCATGATGGGGTTACACTTACTTGTAGGGGGGGGGGAGGCATCTACAGAAGAATTTAAAAGAAGAAGAAGAACTGTAGCTCTGCAGTTCCACCATAAGGCTGCCCATGGTTTCATTGTAGGAAGCGTTTCATGTGAAGAGAAGTGGAGAAAAGGTTCTTCAGACAATACTTTATGAGAAAAAAAACAGTTCATTTGGAAGCTATCAGAGGTGGGTTCCTAACGGTTTGGTACAATTTGCTAGAACTGGTAGCGGGAAGTTCCCCCCACTTGCCGAACCGGAAGCGACGACCAGCTGGACACGCCCCCGAACCAGTCCTCCGGCTCAAAATCAGTGCTCTGGCTTCAAATTGCGCAAAAAACAACCCTCTACACATGTGCAAAGCCTTCTGCACAGAGGATTTTCACCTAGAAGTGACGAGGGCACGCACGCACTTCCGGCGCGACTCCAAACCGGTGGGGAAGATAAATAGAACCCACCCCTGGAAGCTATCCCTCCACTTCCCTTCCCACAGTGATGTCAGGACAAGACAAAGTTAAAGACATGGGCCCGAATGACTGCTTTGGTTAGGGTTAGCCTCTCCATTACAAAACTCACTGCAAAATCTGGCAATGCGAACAGAGGCCAGTTCCTGTTTCTGTCACACTTGGCTAAGTGTAGTAGTTTGCCCTCAGTCACTGATAATGGGCCATGACTCTTTCTGAGTATCCTATAAAGTGAATTTGGATCCACACAGATAATAGCTTTACCAGATGGTTTTCTTTAATTGTTACTACCGTGATCCACGCCTACTCGGCAGGCCTATAACAGAAGGATCTCTGGCATTATTCATATGCATTCTTTAATAAGGTGAGAGTATATTGTGATATTATTACAACCAACTGCTCCTGCTTTATAGTGTCACTTTTAAACTGAACTGTAATTCTTTACTGCTTCTCCATATACTGTGGTAGTAGAAACTTCTACTGCACCTCTTTCCTTCATGCAGTAAAATATTAAAATGGTTCACAAGCGTTAACTTGCTGGCCTGTCTCATAAGCTACCTATGGTTGGCCAGTGTTGTTATCCCAAGGTTAGACTAGGAACCTAGAAATCTGTCCAGACCATCTGTTGACTTCAGGGGATCCTGAAGAATACAGTATACTTGGCCACTAACCTGTGGGGGTATTTCTGGTTTGATGGTAACACTACTGCATCAGTTAACTGAGGGGGGAAAAACAACATACCACAGAGCCTCCCTGGCTAAGAGAAGAGAGTTTCATGATGTTCCCTGGGGAAAGTCAGATATTATTTATTTTTGCATAAGTCTAAGACCTGCTTTATGCTGTCACTTTTAAACTGAACTGTAATTCTTTACTGCTCCTCCATATACTGTGCTCCCCTTCCTTCATGTAGTAAAATATTAAAATGATTTACAAGCATGAACTTGCTGGCCTGTCCTATAAGCCACTGCGGTTGACCAGTGTCATTATCCCCAAAGGTAGGGCTTAGTTAGGTGTCTTCTGGATTTTGGGAACAATCACATTCAGAATTTCCTTAGCATTGATCCTGTTGCCTAGGATTCAGGGGAGTTTATTTTTTTATTTAGCAAATGTATTTGGTTGCCCGTGTTAATTCAATAATTCTGGATAGCTATCACAGCACAGACAAAAAAAACACAATATAAAAACCACAAGCAAGTGTAATTTAAACAATAATCGAGAATGTTTATAAACAGCCTGATAGCATATAAATACATATACACTGGCTCCTGACCCCAACACCTGAGGGGAAAATCAAGTCTTCAAGGCTGTTTTCTAAAACATCTGGCAAGCACCACATTGTTCATTTCTGCATGACCATTTGCATCTGTTCTTCAACATTACAGATCTGCTGTTCCCTTTTGCGCAAGGCCATGCCTTCCCAAAACAGTACAATCACACACTGCTCCAAGAATAACCTGCTAGGGGCAGTTACCAATTTGGATCAAATGTAAAAAGCCTTTATTTGCCTGCTCATTTGAGATGTGCTTCTCATAAACTGCCTCTGAAATGGTAGGACTATGTAGGCAGGCATACCACCCATCGGACCATTCAGAAATTGCAATGCAGCTAGCCCTTGAAATGTCTGCAAGTTTTAAACAACGTGCCTTCATTTGTAACTTTTTAAATCTATCTGGCAGGGGGGGTGGGAAACCTATGCATTTACATAATCTAATTTATGCAAACGAGCAATATTTCTTTATTTCACCCCTCTCTTATTTATTTAGCATAAGAATGGCTACTTGAACAGCATGTTGTCTTGGCCTTCAAATCTCAGCTTAGTCAAGGTGTCTGACTTGGGAAATATATACACCAGCTTAAACACAGACTGCATTGTTTTTAAATTTGTCCTTGCCAGACTCTCCCAAAGTCTAGTTTATTGAAAGGTGATTTGGGGAAGTAGAGGAGAAAGGATTATTTGTGGACATTTTTTCTGCTCCTTTGAGGAACATCTGGCCAGTTATAAGCGGTTAAAAGCCAAAGTCAAAAGAAAATTAAGTAAGATGTATACGATTGGGACTATTTCACCAACAAATGTAGACAGGGTTTTCTTCTGTGGTGTTATGTTTACATTGGACTGTTGATATTCTTAGATTGAGTTCTTAGATACTGGGTAGGTTTTTCCAAGGAAATTTAGGGCGCCTGCACTTCTTGCTGTGGTCTGCCACAGCATGTCAAAGATAGAAACGAGACTTTTGATAGTGCTTCTTTTTTTTTTTGTAAACAAATTTTTATTGTGTTTTTACCGTTAAACAAACAAACATAACTTATACGTAACTGTGCTCATTTACGTATCATGACCTACAAATCAGATACATTCCATATATTATATCTATACATTTTAATTCTAGTTCTAGTTTGTCTCTTTTTTTAACTGTTTTTCTATTCTCAATCCAATCATACCACTTCTTCCATATGGCCTAATATTTCGAATCTATTTGTCCTTTCAGTTCAATTGTCAGTTTGTCCATCTCGGTACAATCAGATTTTTTTTTTTATTACTAAACTATCAGAAGGTATATTTGTTTTCCTCCAACATTGCGCAAACGCTATTCTTGCTGCAGTTAATATATGTAAAATGATATATATTATTCTTTTATTATATTCCCCTTTAACGATCCCTAACAAAAATAATTCCGGGGTATATTCTATCTGAAATCCTGTTATTTCTTGTATCCGTCTATGAATTTTTTCCCAATATTTTTTTTGTTTCAGAGCACAACCACCATGTATGAAAGAAGGTACCTTGTTTTTTACCACATTTCCAACAATTCGGGTTCAGATTTGGATAAATCTTTGCTCATCTGGAAGGTGGCAAGTACCATCGATAGAACATTTTATACTGATTCTCTTTGTACTTTGCCAATTTGGTTATTTTATAGTTCCTGTTCTAAATTGTCCCCCAATCTTCCAATTCAATGCTGTGCCCTGCATTTTTTGCCCACGCTATCATAACTCCTTTCACTATATCTTCAGCTCTGTCAAATTCTAATAAATAGTTATAAATTTTTGTTATCAATTTTTCATCTGGCCAGTCAATATTTTATTTAATTATTGCGGCACCATCTCAAATCCCTACTCATCTTTGTCTTTTTTGGATCGGGATTGAAGTTGCACATAAGGCCACCATTCTATAATTATACCCTGTTCTTCCAATTTTTGTCTATTTTTTAAGCTCCCTTGTTTGTCTAAAATTTCATTGTATTGGACCATCTTACTTATATCAAGAGTGTTCCGAGTGGATCATCACTTCCATTGTTGATACCCACCGGGGGACTTTCATATAATGCTTTCTCTTGGTTCTCTTGCCATATTTGTTTGATAATGCTTCTATGGAGTTGCAAAATTATTTGATGATTCTGGTGGAAAGGCTTTGATTGCATTTCAAGCTTTATCTCACCTAAAATCAAACGTCTTTTGTCATTCTTGTTGCCTTTCACTCCCTATTTTTGCATGGAGTTGTGCATTAGGACGGTGGCTCCTGTCTATTTTACACATTTTAATGGTCTTCTTTGTCTCTTTGGCCAAGGTAAAAAATTGCTTACTGGTTATGTTTCTTTGTCTATTGTTATAAATGCCTGCTCTAGAATAATTTCATTTCACTGCCTTCCATTTTCTAGTTGCAGCTGAAACTTTTCCATTTGTCTTGTTTTTCCTGGTTCTTTTTCAGAACACACATGCATCCCCCCCACACACACACACGCACCGATAAGAGTTTCTTTTTAATATATCGGTTTGATCCAAGACAGGATAGGACTGATAGAAACAAATAAAAAAGTGAACGGGTAGATCATACCAAAAATGTAAGAGTTTTTACAAAGCCAGTCTTTCATCAACCATGATATGATGTGACTCAGTGCAGAAAGTCTGGGCTAACGACCAATTCAGAGTGTTTTTATTATTATAGTTTGACAGTTATATTTCTGCAGAAAAAATATATATTGGCAATTATATTTCTGCATGAGAAATGTAACTTGTGCGTGATGGCAATGAGTCCTGAACTGAAGGCTTCCCAAATGATGAAGTGTTTTGAAAACAAATGCATGATTTGGCCTGGGTTGATACCGACGAAATAGATAGCAGACTTGCCTTGAAAACACAACCCGACAAGATTATGGAAGAAACTTGCCACAATTTTCTTTTAGAATTAATTGGAATGATCTGCCAGCAAGAATTCCACTGTGGCACAGATGGCCATAAACTATGGAGTTGTCTAGAATCCATCATTTTTAGATAGCACTTTTTTGCACGGAACAGCATATATTTAAGAAAGATGCATAGGAAACAAACATATATTGGGGAAAACCACAAAGAAGCAAAAATAATGCCTCGCATAGAAACTTTCATCTAAAAAGTGTACAGTGGGAATAGCTGCATTAAAAACAGAATATATTAGGGAAAGCTGAATTTAAAGTTGCATTTATTAGGGAAATTTGCATGTGATGATGGTCACAGGTTTTTAAATAGTAATTAGTAAAATAATGTGATGGATTAGAGCAGCAGTTCTAAAATAAGTTGGTTTGAGGATTCCTTCACATTCTTAAAAATAATTCAGGACCCCAAAGAGCTTTGGTGTATGTCAATTATGTCTATTGATATTTACTGCATTAAAATTTAAACTAAGACATTTAAAAATATTTATTTATTTGACTTTGCAGACTCCTGGAACAGTCTTGGTGATCCCAAGAGGTTCCCAAAACACACTTTGAGAACCATAGGATTAGATTAAGGCAGGGGTCTGCAACCTTAAACACTCAAAGAGCCATTTGGACCCGTTTCCCACAGAAAAGAAAACTCCAGGAGCCACAAAACCCTTCCCATGCCTGACTATTTTTTGAGCGGCCAGAAAACTAGCATATGTAGTTGAATTAAATGTTCTGTTTTCTTCTGAAAATTTTCTTTTCTTGGATTTATCCATGGTTGGGCTAGCGGGGGTTGAAAAGCTCAATAAATTGCATGCCGGCAGGTGTCACACATTGGCGGTTGTGACACATATTTTGAGTGACAGGGAGCCGCAGCAGAGGGATGAAAGAGCCACATGTGGCTCCGGAGCCACAGGTTGCTGACCCCTGTATTAAGGGGAATGAACTGAAGAGCAAACAAGACTAGGACCCTAATAAAAGCTAACGAATACATTTAGCAGAATGAAGGGGTTCCAGCTTCTCTGCACGTTAATTTCAGTCATCTCCTTAGTCTTTTCTCTCTGTATTCCAAATGGTTGTTGCAAGGAAAGGAATGTAGAAGCTGTGGTTCTCCAGATGTTGCTGAACTTCAGTTCCCAGCATCTCTCATTGGTCATATTGGTTGGGACTATTGAGAGCAACACCTGGTTCCCACCCTAATCCAAACCAACCAGTCAATTAAAAAAAACACCTCTTTTCCATAGCTAGGTTCTGTTGAGTGTAACTCAACTCACACCCTTCTTTTCCCTTTTGGTTTATGGACAAAACTCACCATCCACCTTTGCTCTGGAATTGCCACCAAGAGAGCCTTTCTTTCTTTCCTTGCATTTATATTCGCCCCCCAAGTCACTGTGTTTATGAGGCAGCTTTAAATTGTTCCTAGGTATATTGGTGTTCAGAACATTTAAGGGTCAACATGTAGCCCACTCAGTTCTAGAAGAAGGATCTAGATGGGACCCTCTTGGCATCTGTCATGGGTGATTTGGCCAATAGCAGCAAAACTGAGACTACAATTCTCTCTCCAGTTATTTCCATACAACCTAATCCAGCACCTTCCAAATGCATTAAATTGGTATGTTCTAAGCTTGCAAGAATGTTGGCCAGACTGGCCGAGAATTATTGAAGCTGCAGTCCAATGTATCTGGAGGATAACATGACCTTTCATAGAACTGCTGTTATTTCCAAATTATTAAAACACTAAGCTATTTGAAATTTTGCATGCTTTTCCATCTGACTCATAAAAAAGGCCTTGATTCTTCTATCTTCTATCTTGATTCTTCAGTCTGACAGAACTGCATGAGGAACACAGTATATTGTGTTCTTTTCAATGCCTGATTTTTTTTTTGCTTTGCCTTTTCATACTGATTTCAACGCAGGAAGGAAAAGCCATCTAACAGCTAATCAAATAACAGATGCATTTTCCTTTGCCATTGCAGCTCATCTACGAAAAAAACAAAAGGGCGGAGAGCTGTAGGATATTTTTGAAACTCTGTTGTACAGGAAGAGAAAAACTGAGTATAGAAGGAGGAGAAACAAAGAAACAGGGATATAAAGGAAAGGAGCAAATCAGTTGGGAGCAGCCAGAGAGAGACCAAAGCTCCTGATTCATGTCTGAAAAAGGCAGGAGGGAACATATGACAATATCCATAAGGGATATCTCCCCTTTTTTCTTCTTGTTAGATAAAACTTTACATACCTTGCATTGCAGTTGTTCTCTGTGGCCAGACTTTTTCTTCTTCAACAGATTTAAATTATTTTAGACTTTAAATGACAGGTTAGTACCTTATTGTATTGAATTTTTTTTTATTTTGTAAACTACCAAGGAAAACTGGCTGATAGGCACTATAGAAATGAAACGTAACACCGTAAAAAATGCAGGAGGATCCATAGCGTCAGGGGTGGGTTCCACTTACCTTTCCTACCAATTCGGGTTGTGATGAAAGTGCGTGTTCTGCGCTCACATGCGTGCTGCACTCACGTACGTGCCCCTGTTGCATCCGGGTATTGCCTCAAAAATAACCCTCTGTGCATGCGCAGGAGGATTTGCGCATAGGGTTATTTTCGAGGCAATTTCCACTGGGAGGACCGGCTCAGGGGCTGCTGGTTCAGCAAGTGGAGGCAAATCTCCGCTAATGGTTCTATAGAACCGATCCGAACCGGCAGCAACCCACCTCTGCATAGCGTCAATGCGGAAGTCAACAGAGTAAAAAAGATTTTGTAGCAAATTTTTATGATCACATCTCCCCGGCCAAGAGTTACAACAAGAATTACAATAGCATACCAATAGCAGTTACAATAACTATTATTCATATTTGGATTTTTCCCTTGACTGACCCAAATATTCCTCTCCAACACTGTCACCCAGCATAGGCCTGCCAAAAAAAAAAGATGCTAGTCCTTAATAGGTCCACAAAGTTCCTTGGATAAGGGAATGAAAATGAGGGCTACAGAGAAGGAGGACCCATCGCTAGAGCCTAGCTGGTTTAAAGTGAGAGAGTTGAGAATGTCTCTTAGCTTTCTCCTCCTCCATATCCCTGACCCATCTCCTCATTTCACCAAGCGTATAAGATTGTCCTCAAAAAGTTGTAGAAAGTTCAGGCAAATTTGCGGAAAGAAAGATGAGAAAAGGTTACCTCTTTTTCGTTTTAAGGTTAATTGCTTGCACTTTCTTCATTTGTTGGTTGTTATCATTTTTGGTGGAAGAGGACTAAAACTTCCTAGAGGGATTTTTCCCCCAATATCCCATCTTTTCTCTAGCTATCGGATATTGCTCACTTTTAGGAAGATTTATGATAACACCCATTGACTTTCGTTTATTTATAGTTGGTTATTTATGGTTGAATGTGCTAAAGATAATGCTGATGACATTTACACAGCCAATTAGGCCATTTATTTTAGCCCCCATTTTTCAGATGGAAAGGATAAGGCAGAAGAAACGTGGCCAGTCTAAAAGCTTCACAGTTCTATCCTGGATTAAAATTAATTATGTGACTTTAGGTAGTCACCAGAGGTCAAGGCTGATTTGAATGCAGAGGTGTGCAGGCACTTGCACACATATATTCACACAATGGCCTTGAAAATCTTATATTTAGGATCACACAGATACAGCTGAACAAGAATACTCTAAAAAAAATAAAATTCTGTGCCAGTTGTAGGTGGCAAAATGGATAAGTGGGAGAAATTCTTGCTGGGAGCAAAAATGATTTTCTAGCATTATTGATTGGAGTGAAAAATAATAATCAAAAAATAGGTACACAAATTTATATGCTCTTAACAGGGCACAAAAGTGTGGAATGACAGATTCACAATTCCTGCTATAAAGTTGATGGAAATGCCGTGCATAATGCAACCCTTAGATTATATCTAGCTATGATGGTAAAAACATTCTTCTTCTTCTTGTGCCATATTCGTCATCAAACGTTGGCTATCACGTTGGTGATCTTATTTGTATCAACAGCTGCATGGAAAAGTGCTGATGAGTTTTGCCCAAACCAGTCCCTTAGATTTTGAGGTAAAAAGATTTCCCCCCCTCATTTCTGGTTTTGTGCTGTAGATGTACAGTAGACCTATGTTATTTGGTCCACAAAATTTGGACAACCACAAGTTTGGCAGCAAAGAATTACAGAAAACTACCTCTTTGACGCCATCTAGTGATCATCTTGAGGTTAGCAGCAAAGAATTACAGAAAACTACCTCTTTGGTGCCATCTAGTGATCATCTTGAGGTTGGCAGCAAAGATTTACAGAAAACTATCTCTTTGGTGCCATCTAGTGATCATCATGAGAAACCTTGAGAAGTACCGTATTTTTCAGAGTATAAGACGCACCTTAGTTTTTGGGGAGAGAAATAGGGGGAGAAAATTTGCCCACCCAGGTATTCATCTGGCTAGTGTCCTTAGTTTGGTCAGCTTCAGCACATTATTTCATCCCCTGGTTAGGACTGAAAAAAAAGCTTTTACAGCACAGCTGATAGAGAGAAGCAATGAAAAAAGCCTGCAAAGCCCGGAAGATCGTTAACACCTGGTTTGGTCTGGAAAAAAAAAGCTTTTTCGGAGGGAGTAGCAATGAAAAAATTTTGCAAAGTA
>JANHFT010007126.1:104330-115649 GCA_032467955.1 Pseudoxenodon macrops | reverse complement strand
ATTTAATTTACCACAGGTAGAGTCCAATCAAGGTGTAGAAGCACGTCAGCAACAATCAAGAGAAATGGGAAGCACCTGAGCTAAATTTCAGGTGTTTGTTGCAATGGGTCTGAATACCAATGTGATATTTCAGTTTTTTCTTTTTAATGAATTTACAGACATTTCTAAAATTCTATTTTCGCTTTGTCGTTATGGGATACTAAGTGTATATTAATGAGAAAAAAATGAATTTCAACAACTGTAGAATCAGGTGCAGCATAACAAAATTGACAAAAGTGAATACTTTACTGAATGCACTGTAAATCAAATACTCAATGGCACCCCCAAAATTCTCTTCAATAGTTTTATCCAAAAGCTTAGAGAACTTAGAATAGGTTCATTTATGTGGGCTTTCTCTTGTCTTGATCTTTAATAAGCATTTCTGTCATCTGTGTACTAATCTAGACACTTTTTAAATGGAGGCTTTTACCTTAATGTTTTGATCATATCTCAACATCTTAAAAAAATGTTATTTGTGAAAATCCTTGCCATTTATTTTAGAAGATTCCAAAACCACTTTACACCTTTTACTCCCTTTCCTTACTTTTCCCCATGTCTAAATGTAGGATCATGTTCTTTTTCCTTTGAGCTATTGAAGTTCAAACTGAAGATTGTTTATCTGTGTTATACCCTTTTGTTTTTGATCTATTTCTTGTTGCTTCCAGTAGTGATGTATTCACAGGATATAAGTACGCCTTCCCCTATGTGGGTGGTATCAGCATGCCTGTGTATTTCACAGGGTGTGTTTTTGGAGTGCCAGAACTTTGCTTAATGGTGGGTGATGTTGGCAGCTTCATGGACTCTTAAGACATTGGGGAAAATTAAGTACAGCTGTCTTGTTTTTAATATGTAGGAACAATCAGTGAATGTACTGTATATAGATTTTCATATGTTATAGCACTGATCACAAGCAAGCATTGCAACTGATAATAACCCTAAACAGGTAGTCCTTGACTTACCACCACAATTGAGGCCAGAATTTCTGTCGCTAACCAAGACAGTTGTTAAGTGTGTTTTGCCCCACTTTACAACCTTTCTTGCCACAGTTGTTAAGTTAGTAACACAGTTGTTAAGTGAATCTGGCTTCCCCATTAACTTTGATTGTTAAAAGGTCATAAAAGGTGATCACATGATCCCAAGACTGCCACCCACATAAAAAAATATGAGTTAATTGCCAGCATCTGAATTTTGATCACGCGGCCCTGTGGATGCTGCAGTGGTCATAAGTGTGAAAAATGGTCATAAGTCATTTTTTTCAGTGCCATTGTAACTTCAAATGGTCATTAGGCAAAATGTTGTAGGTTGAGGACCTGTATTGACCTTATTCACTGCAGAATTGCCTTCAGAATGAGGATTTTTATATGATGGTCCAAATAGAGATGTGTAAAGGAGAAAATTCTTACGTATTTTCCTATAAATAAGTCTTGAGCGTCCTTCCCTCCCTCAAAACATGTCTTGAGAAAACATGGGAGTGCTATATTTCCAAGGAATCAAGTGTTATTTACATGTTATGGCATTAAAACTGTAAATTTGTCCTATCTCTGTGGCCATAGAAATAACTACAGTACAGACGCAACCATAGTAGTAAAGCTACTTGTAAAATTGATGGAATTTTCATTAGCCCAGTACAGTTTAATTCCTTGCTTTAGTTTTTCTCTGCTTTTTTACTTTTAATAGTTGTTGTTATTTTTATTATTTTCTGTCTCATTAGCCTGAGGCAGTCAGAGTGTGCAAACAGAAAAGATTAGGAGGAATTTAAGTTGTGGCCCTAGTTATTCATGATATGTATTCCAGCACATTCTTCTGCTACATTTGCAAACAGTAAAAGTCAGTGTCTGTAAAGTTAAATGCTGTGCATTTGGGCAAGCCCATTTAATAAAAGTAAAGCTTCACTTTGCAAAGCTCCAGATTACATGTTGCACACAAATGCAGTAATGTTTGAAGCTGGCTCTAGTTTAAATGAGATAGAGCAGAAAAGTGGAAAAATGCTTTTTAATTGTCTGCCTGACCTATTCTGCTGCTTTAAATCAATTTTTTGAAAGTAACTTTGTATGATTTCCTATATTCCATCAAGGCCCAATTTTGCTGGAGGGTATGATAACAGAATCTTAAAAGCCTCAAACAGAATTAAGGTGGGGTCATTTGAGTCTCTTTCCTTTCTTTATCTGTATTTATTTTATTTTGTTTTAACATATTCATCATATATAAGAACTGCCTATTTCCCTCACTAAATAGTCATTTAGTTTCTCATTTACTTTTTTTTCATGGTTGTTTTGCTTTCCACTGTCAAGGTTATCTCAACACAAGGACACACCCACAATGGGATCATTATTACAGTATTTATTTTTTCCTTAGTTTTAAATGGATTATTTTGGAAATGTTGATATCATGAATTTCCTTACAGATATAGACATTCTCTAGTCATAGTGCAATCTTGCCTTCCTTTTCGTTGAGATTTTTATTTTTGAACAAACCATATGCTTCAGTAATGTTCAGTATTCCAGTTATGTGTCCCATCCCACCAGATTTCATTGACACCAACATTATACCGGAACTTCAGCTTCTCCCTGTTTGTTCAATTGAGTGTTTTTTCAGTGAATGTTCATACAACAGTTAATGTATAATTGCCTATTATCTGTTAGCAACATGTCTTCCTATTTCCGAATTAAAGATTAAAGATACACAAGATACATACATATAAACAAAAATGGAGCTAGTCCATGATGTCTGGGGAAAAATTATATCATCATAGAAGAACAGCCAAGCAACAATTCAATAAATGATTTGCTAAAGTAAATGAACAATAAAGAATATGACTGCATTTTAATAAAATGCATCTTTAAAGTATCACACACGGTTTATTGTCAGTTTGTTGACTTATTCAAATAATAGTTTGTGGAAAACCTTACTTGAGTAAATGGAGAAAAAGGGAATCAAAGCATGTTTTTCTATAACTGATAGGAGCAGAATAAAGTAAGAAAAGTTGTCCAGAATTGATCTTAAGAAGCAACAGTAGATGTTTGTATGTATGCTTCCTCAAAAGAAGCTGAAGAACTTGAATGAAACAACATATTCCATATTCACTGAGGTCAGAAGGAAGCCACGACTTATCTGATTTCTGAATAACATGATAATATGAATTAACTTTCAGAAATTCCAATAGATGTTACCAACTGTTCATTAATTTTAGGATGATATATAGGTAAATAATTTAGGTTCTGTGATTGTGAACTATTTCAATATATTATTTTGGTTAATCAAAATGCACTGGGACTTTATGGGAACTGTCCTTAGTTAGGATTGGATTAGAGATTCCCTGGGTTTTAGTGGCTTGCCGGGGTGTCCTTGGTTGCTAGAAGCTAGAGTTTGTGCTTGGATGGCATGTAAACATGGTTTTACTTTAACTTTTCAGCTGCTTTTAATTATTGTAAAGTTTTTAAATTATCAGTTTAATTAAAAAAAAGAACTTTTTACCATTTACAACACGTAAAATATGCAAAATATCTTGAAATAACAGGAGTTTTCTCCACAAAACAAGCGATGTTTATGTGCTTCTCATTTATCTAAACTGCAAGTTAACTGAACCAGTTGTGACAAAAGTTTCTATCATTTCAGGCAGCCTGAAGACTTGGCTGGCAAAGCATCTCTCTAAGTAGAACCAGCCTTTTTCTTCCTTTTTCGATTGCCAGGAACATAAAAGTTGTTTACAAGAATTGTCAAGTGCTGTTAACGGAGATTAAAGAAATGACACACTGGAATGTGAGGCAGGGACGGGGTTGAGACTGGGATATAACTTCTTTTCTTCCCCTTAACTTGCTCAATTTGAGGAAAAGTATGTGACTATGTGAGCAGTGGAAAGCTTTTTTAAGAAGTAGCCACATAGTCCATCACGTCCAATAGATAGAGATGGTTTTAGGCTGTGTAGTGCCTTTTCAACATCATCTTCTGTAAAATCGATATGTATTAGAACGTTGTAATTAGTAGTTGTGGTACGGCTAGGAAATGTGGGGCATGAGCCATTGCTGTCTACAAAGACTGTACAAAGATTGCCATTCCTTCCATCTAAGTAGGAAATGCATCCTAGTTTTATATATCTAAAATATACAAAATTAGGTATATAACTTTGCTTTTCCTTGAGAGTAATTTTGCCATGAGAACATAATGACAGTGTGGAAATATGAAAATGGATATCTGTCATTATAGGAATTGTCAACATTGAAGCTGAAAGTGTCTGATGCGAGTATTTCTCCCCTTCACAAAAATAACTGATGTTCCTGGCAGTCTCTTTGCTCCCTATTTCTGAGATTTTATATTTGATAGAATATCTGTCTTCAGGGTCTGAAAAGACTTTGTGTTAAAAATGCACCTGATATTAACATTTCACTGGGAATATAATAATTCTTTTTGCTGGAGGGAGTTGGCAAGAATATTTCCAAAGACAACTAAATAGAAGTCTCTTATTAACTGAAATTTGTTTTTCCCCCCACTTTCTATCTCTAACTTACTACAACATTGAAATGAACTGATGGATGTGTATGCCACTCAAGAAAACACATTCCTTTTTTATTGATTGCCATCTCTGCTATCAAATTTTCTCAAACATTTAAGCTCCAGTCCATGGTGTATTAATTGATTAGTATATTCTACTCTGTTCTTACTTCTTGGTAGGCTTTTTTAGAATTGGATTCTTGCCCCTATCCTAGAAATATATACTTTGGAGTTCCACTGTGTCTATTTTGCTCAACAAAATGTGGGGGAAGAGAACTGTGAACATATAATGTATATAGGCTGCTCAAGCCATTCAGAATCTTCATGTTCCTTTGACATATGCAGGGATTGGTGTTATTATTTTTAATGTACTTCATTTGTGTCTTTTTCTGCTCTAGTTCGAATTCATGACCAAACCATGTAAACTATTTTCCACTTTAAAAACAATTTTAAAAAATCAGAGTTCCCACATTAAAACAACAACAACAACAACAACAACAACAACAACAACTGAAAGTCTGGCAAAAGAAATATAAGGATTTGCAATGGAATGTTGCATAGTGTCACATTTTCCCTAATATTCCCTAATATTCCCTAACTTTAACCCCTAACTCCAACCTCTAACCCCATCCACTAACCCTTAACCCCTAACTCTAACCTAACCCAACCCAACCCTAATCCTAACCTATTTCTTCTGAATATGCCACAGGAGGTGCTAAGTGAAATGTTAAGCAAAATACACGATTCAGTTCCCATTAGCTCCTCCCAATTTGAAGTCCAACAATTTACCTTTCACATTAAACTTCTAGTTTAGAATTCCTGATAATGGCATGGGGCTGGGGTATTTGAGGGACAACCTCTTTCCAGTTATATCTATGTGTCCCATTAGATCGGGCAGTAGATGCGTGTTATGGGTCCCAAATACTAGGGAATCTCATCTGATGGCATCCTTATCTGCCGCGGCCCCTTCTTTTAGACAAAATTATCTGGAACTTAGATTGGAACTTAGATCTGGTCTTTAGGAAGAGGCTGAAAAAATGGCTGTGCCACCCCTTCTGGGGGATTGATAGGAGTGGTGAGCTTCTTCAATAGTTATACTGAATTGGACATATTGATTGTATTTTCTTGACAGTTGTGATTGTGTTTTGTGTTGGAGTTTTTTAACATTGCTTCATATAGTTGTATGTTTTCTTTCTTTCTTTCTTTTTATTTTTTTCCTTGCTCTTGTTTTTAATTGCTGTGAACCTCCCCAGAATCGCATATATTAAACAGAAAGTAAAATATATAAAATAAAATAACAAATACACTCCACTTTCTGTTAGAAATACAAGACATCATGTGCACATACATTCTAAATTTGTTCCAACTCTCTGTAGCCAAAGGCAGGTTGCTAATGTAACATTTTGGTTATTTAGGACATGTGCCATTTTTGCCAATGCTTCATATTGGAATGAATTCCCTGCAACTATGTATGCTATCCATAGATATGATGAACTGGGGTTGGACTGGGGAAAGAGAATAAATCAAAACAATCTCTATGCGGAACAGTTTTCTTTTGAAGGGTAAAGTCTATTATTATAAGGCTCACCTTATATTCTAGATCTGCTTTCCAGATTCAGGTTATTTCTAATCTGGTAGATTGGGAGAACATCAGGTTGAAGTGTGAGTAGTTAGACCAGGGGTCCTCAAATGTTTTAAATAGGGGGTCAATTCACAGTCCCTCAGACTGTTGGGGGGGCCAGACCAGCTGGGTGGGCATGGTTAGGTGGTCATGTGATTGGGAGGGCATGGTTAGCTGGTCATGTGTCTTTTAATTTAAAGCAGCATTTGAGAAGCCCCAGAGCTGTTTTTCAAGGCAGCAGCCCCTCCTCTATTCAAATACCTGCCCTGGGTCATGTGGCTGCATCGGCAAGATTACCCCTTAGCTGGCTCTCCCCCGCACCCTTTGGCCTGGCCTTACCTTCAGCAGCAGCTGTATAATCAGAACTGCAGCTCAACTGGTGAAAGAAGTGTGAGTGGAGTAGAGTGGATGCTTGTCAGAAGATAAGGCCAACAGTGAGGGGTGGAGCAATAGGCGGGGCTTAATCCCAGCACTCCATGAGCCGGATACTTTGGATTGGCGGGCCATATAGTTTGAGGATCCCTGAGTTAGACCATGGCTTCTATATTAAGAACTAAGATTGCACCCTGTTTTGTTTAACTTTCCTCTTAATTATTTTTGTTATTGAATTCTAGATGATTTGCCCAAATCATAACGTATATTTAATTCCCCCCTCCAGAAATCTCACTATACGCAAAGAAAACATTAGTGTTACTCCTAATGTAGTTCATTTGCTAACTTCCTCAACCGATTGTTTTGCAAGGTAATACTTGAAAGTTGGAATTGTTCAATTTACCCTTTTATTTCTTTGTTTCTAGGCATTTAACTTGTCCACCCTATACACTTAACCTTGCAGATTTTTTTTTTATTGTAGCTATGTCATCTTTAATTAGAATCTCTCCATTTTCTATTTTTCTTTCCTGGGAACTAGCTTTTTAAACTCCCATTTTCATTATTTGTTTGACTTCTAAAAGAATGAACATTTATCCTCAATGTGGTTTGGGTTTGATAGAGAAGAAGAAAAATGAGATTAATCTTCTATCCAGGTTTCACACACTTAACAGTAATGGATATATTTCCTGCAGAATTGGACAGGAACAGTTGTTACTATTCTGATAATTCAAAGTCTTATTTATAAACGGCATGGTATAGTCAGAGTGACATTTTCACCATTATATTGCTACTGTCCCTTTCTTCTAGTTCTTTCCAATGTCTTGTTTTTGATTCAGAGTTCTGACTCTTTATAATTTATAATTTGGACTGTTTTTGGCAGTGGCTCTCCATTGGGGATCAAGTAGCTGCAGTCAATAAATGAAAATAATTGGTTGTCTAGTCTTGAGTCATACAGGGTGTTGGTTGCAATGGTGGGATTCAATTTTTTTTACTACTGGTTCTGTGGACATGGCTTGGCTTGATGGGCATGGCAGGGGAAGGTTACTGCAAAATCCCCATTTCCTCCCAATCAGCTGGGACTCGGGAGGAAGAGAATAGATGGAGGCGGGGCCAGTCAGAGGTGATATTTACCGGTTCTCCGAACTACTCAAAATTTCTGCTACCGGTTCTCCAGAACTGGTCAGAACCTGCTGAAACCCACTTCCGCATTAAAGCTAGATGCTTTAAAAAAGAAAGATACTTGGTGCAATTCATTTTTAAAAGGATACAGTATAGAGCATTATGTACGAAATGCCACTACAGGGGAAATGTGTACAGAAAATTAAATGTACAAATTGAATGTCAAAATAAGGAATTTTCCAGCTTTTGATTATGATTTTTTTTTAAGTGAAGAAAACAATATGTGAAGATCTGAATTCTGAGAATTGGAAATCCACACACCTTAAAGTTGCTGAGAAACATTGCTCCTACCTATGAACAGTTTGTGATACTTTTCTAACAGTGTTAATAGGGAATTCTACATTTGCAACAATGTACTTTAATTAGTTTTTATTTTTATTTTTCAGTCCTCTGTTTCGGGGAAGGAGTGACGAGTACAGTAAGCGTGCTGTGTGCTCATAGATGGATGCTTTTTAAATTTACAGCACCCTTCGCTTGTGCACAAAAACACTATCTTGTTCACTTTTCCTGGTATCCGCCGTTTTCTTTATCTCTCTCTAGCAAAGGTTATATGATCACCCTGCAATCCATATATCCAGAGCTTAAGCACCCAGCCAGATTTACCGCTTTGATTTCCTTTCTGGGGTTGCATTAACAGTTAATGAGAAATTAGGCATTTAACACATCTGTGAATTATTCAGCACAATAAGATTGCAGAAGTGAGACCTGAATCTTAAAGGCACTCTCCACCCAATGGAAGGGGTGCTGCCTTGCTCCATAGGCCGCGCGTACTTGTTGTTTGAACACGAGGAAAAGCCGGCGGAAATCCATTTGGAGGAGAAAGAAGTGGAAGATGGTGGAGTGTGTTGTTCTTTGACAATTGGGCCAAATGGAAACTGAACAAATTTTGCTTGCACTGTTGATGAGCCCTAATATATGGGGTTATTGAAGAGGACGTCCAAAAAAACCTAAATTTCATTGACAGCCACATCAGGGCTGTGGTTGACCTCGGTGGGCTGGCCGGGCATGCCCAACTAGGTGTGGCCAACTGGGTGGGCAGGGCCAGCTTGATGCCACTCATTGGGTGTGGCTGACTGAGTGGGCGTGGCCAGCTTGACGCCACTCCTCAAACTGCTGGCCTGTTTCCTCTTCACACTGGGTAGACCGGGCCGAAGCCACACTTACTCCTCCACTGACGGTAGGAGCTTCATTGGCTATTAGTTATTAACTCCCACAGGTGCAAGTATTTATTACACATGTCCAAAAGGGTCAAACGGTTGTTTGGATCAATAATGACTCTCTGCTTCTGTTCTAAAGCACAGCTTTCTGAGACACATCCCTCCCCAGCGATATCACAAGAAACAGCACACACACCACCTCACAAATTATCATAGAAGAAACGATTTGGCAAAAAACTGATCGGAGCAAATCAGATGAAATGACTTGGTTATATTTCGGAGTTTCACTGCTAACCATTCATCTCCTGGAATGTCTAGCATGGATTTAAAACGTCTTGCAGGTAAAGCTTGATTTCTGGTGATGTACATCTTTAATTATATACTGCCAAATTCACTTGAGTCATGATGGTTCTCGGTAATAAAAACCTTCAGCAGAAACAATGAAAAACATCGCTACAATCTTGGCATAACAGAAATGAAAACGAACAAGATAATCGTGGCAAATATCTGGACATGTGGGACAGAGCTCTGTGCTAGCAGCTATTTTAAAAAGTTGCCAAATTGACACCAATCTGAACTCCAAAAGGTGGAAGACTATTTCAACATACCTGCAGAGTTTTCGTGAGAATATCAGTAAACTGCTAGCACCTTTTCTGACCAACACATTTTATTAAAAGGCATCAACTTTTGTGATGCGGTAAGCTGCAGCTTCTGAAAAATTGCGCCTTTTAATAAAATTTGTTTGTCAGAAAAGGTCTTAGCAGTTTCCTGGGTTTTGCCACTGTAGACTAATGTGACTCTCCACTTACAAAATTGACAACAATGTGGAAGTGATTCACTACATTGCGTTCAAGGATATATTTTTTTCTTCAAAAACACCTTTCCTTTCCAATCTAACTCACCTCTCTGGAATTTTTGATGGGGTCCATCCAAATGCTAACCAGGCCAAAACCTGCCTAGCTTTTCAAGATGCTAAGCAGAAGGTAACAGAAAGCCTGCATTTGTGATGGAATTCTCTAACTTTGGGTAAGAAAATTAATGCTTCCAAAACATTACACAACAAAGAGCGGATGAACATATCTGCAGTATTGAAATGTTGTAAAGTACTGGCATCCTCCCTATTCAGCCAAGACTTTAAAAAAAAGGAACATTTTGAGGTCGGTGCTTTAATGAATTTGTCAGTAAATGAAGCCAAGGTCTACTTGTCCACTTTCCATTATTCTCTAACTTAACCCCATTTTTCCTTCCCATAAACCTCTCCTTTCTTGGTTGTGAGATGCTGAAAGGGGCTTGACCGTATTGCTATTGAAAAAACAATATGGATTACTGCATTTCAGCGATCTCGTGGTTGAGTGGTGAACCATTGTAATAGGACCATTGTATTAAGATATATTGCTATATTGTGATCAAAGAGTTAAGGGGGGGAATTATTATTATGAATGTTTTTAATTTGTTTCTTCTAGGACATTTTAATATTTGTATTTACCGTGGATGCTGTACTTGCCTGCACCAAGTGAGTGGGCACGAGCGGGGCGAACCGGTAGTAACATAATGTGAAACCCACCACTGCTCCAGTTGGAATCAAAGTTGTCCTGAGGATTTTCATGCTGAAAGTGAATTATAGAATTCCAAGTGAGAAGTAAAAAGGCTGTCAGCTCTGTTGATGGAATTATGTCCTCCGCAAGAGCTGAAGATCTCAAGGTAGTTAAGACCCAGAAGAGATTCACTATCTCACTGCTGCCCTCCAGCATTTGATGTGTAAGATTATACATCACACATTGCACAATGATGCAGCTGGTGGCCTGGCTGGGCATCTCCTCTTTCTTGCTAATGTCATTGCTACCCTCTTTCCTTCCGTAAGATTCTTAAAATTATCCTTTCCTCATTAGCCTTTCTTTCCTAAAAAGAAGTAGGTAGATGTTTTTTTATCAGTTTATCACGTTATATAGATTGTCCCTCTTCTATCAGGCAGGAGTTCTCTCCTTGTACAGCTCTTAACACGAAATTTATAATTTATAATATGACATGGCGTACTTTATAATAGCGATTTTGAAGAAGTGGGGAGCAATTGGGCCAACAAAATGCAATAGAGACCTGACACCAGACGTTTATGGGAGCTTAAGATAGTTTGCTTCTCTTAGGATGCAGAAAATTGCAGGGCAGTGATCTTTATATAATCCCATTGGGTTGTCCTTTTGCACTTTCTAAAGCACCCTGGACTCTTAACTGCAATAAAGTGTAGACAACACAAGATTTAGACTTCTTGCCTTGTAATTGCGGGATTGTTCAGAAACAGCTGGGAAGCAGCAACATTTTTTGAGTCTCTCAAGTGAGTTCAGTGTATCTCGGGCATTTTCTTTGTTATTCATTTTTTATTAAAATTAAGTACCATATTTTTCTGAGTATAAGACACACCTTTTCTCCCCCTAATTGTGGCTGATAATTTGGGTGCGTCTTATACTC
>JANHFT010007126.1:59245-70028 GCA_032467955.1 Pseudoxenodon macrops | reverse complement strand
GCCCGTAACAACCATTAGCACCAGTCAATGTATTTGTGATTGTTCAGTTGACTGAGTTTCATGTTCAAGGAATAAAATAATAATAATAATAGCAGCAGCAACAACAATAACAATAACAACAATAATAATAACAATAACAATTATCATCATCATCTTTCAATAATACAAAAAAAGAAGCAAAAGGGAGAATTAGTGAGAGATTTCTAATTGATGCCTCAAATCAGTCAGATGAGAAAGCCAGACTATATACATGAAAAGTATTTGAAATCTGAGAATTAGGTTAGTACCAGACATAAAGAGATAAGACTTTTTCTCATCTGTATCATGCTTTGGTAAAACCATATTATCATCAGCATAATAATTTTCATTTTGTGCAACATAATTCAATACTTTTTGGCAGGCCTTGCTTGATACTTGATAGCCAAGTGTTGCAATCCATATAGAGATGATACATTGGGGATTTGGGTTCCTTCACATGATTATTTTTGCCTTCTCCCCTGATTGCAGCTGGCTGGAAAGGATTAACCGCGCAGACCCCGATTTATATATTTGTTCAGTGGACAGCAGACAATACAATGTAAAGCATTGTAAAATGCACCATAAAATCAAAGAAACACAGGTGCAAACAGTCATAAAACAGCATTAACATTTAAAATTGCACAGCAAAATAACACATTGCACAGGGTTAAGAGCATGATGGAACAGAAGAAGTCTTTCTTGCCAATCTGAATTGAAACCAAGACATGGCCCTTTCATTGCCCTCAGAAGGGAGATTTTGGTGGCAATGCCCTCAGCTGGGGCATTGCTACCAAAAAGGCCCTGTTTTAAGACCTCACCTATCTGTAGCTGTGGGATATATAACAGAATCCCAATTATGTCTGCAAATGTATGATTTAGTTATACATTTGTAGACATAATTACTTTAGGAAGGAGGCAGCCTTTTAAAGACCAAAAGCAAAATTATATGGGAATTATGGCAAGTCACTATAGGTTGACCATATACATGCATGCTCTATGGAACTGTCTTCCTTTGAAAAGAAATATACTGTAGGAATTCCTCCTCCCCTCTCTCTCTCTCCCTCCCTCCATCTCTCTCTCTCTCCCCGTCTTTGAGTCAGTCTTGACTGACACAGAGTACATGAAGAAGTCCATGCAATTTCCCCCCACAACATTTTCCAAACTGGTTTCCTTCTTCCGAAGAAGAAGTGTTTTAATTTTCTTCGAAAGGTTGAAAGAAAGTGAATGGCCCAAGGTCACTCAGCTGGCCTTGTACCTAAGGTACGATGAGAACTTACAAGGTCCAGGTTTCTACCTTTAACCAAACTGACTTCTTAATCAAATCCTCTCAAAACAAGCCATCCTCCTTTCCTCAGATGCTATCTCAACACAGACTGTGCTTCAAAAAAGGGTATTTACAACATGTCCTGTTTACAACAACTCCGACATAGTCCAATTAGATGTAAGGTGTCACTGTCTGATATGTTGGAGATCTGCAAGTTCTAAAATTCTGAGCTGGCATTATGGAAAAGCAGAAGACTAGGAAAATGGAATGAGTTATGTTCTTTTTCTTGGAGGAAGAACAAAAGCATAGAAAAGGCCCAGAATGATCTTGTTCCCATAGACAATGAATTGAAGTTATCTATCTAGTTAGGAGATAATTAGGAGATCTAGGGTGGTGGTGTTGCAGTGGTTAGAATGCAGTATTGCAGGCTGAGTCTGCCGACTGCCAGGAATTCAATCCTGGTGGGCTCAAGGTTGACTCAGCCTTCCCTCCTTCCGAGGTAGGTAAAATGAGGACCCAGATTGTTGGGGGCCAATATGCTGACTCTGTAAACTGCTTAGAGAGGACTGTAAAGCACTGTGAAGCGGTATATAAGTCTAAGTGCTAGTGCTATTGCTATTGCTAGGATTGTAATTCTAGCAATTCCTAAACTGGTCCTCCCAATAACAGTGGCTGTTATTGAAGATAATGATATTATGGGGAGGGGGGAAGAGAGATTTTAGGCTGAATCTTTACTAAAAACATGAGTCAGATAGACCATCTTTCCCTCTTTCCAGAAAGATGAGGGACAGGGGGTGATTGGTGGAAGAAAATTATCATCTTCTTCACAAATCACAATTCCCCAGGTGCACTGGGGGAAGACGTGACAGTTAACCTTGTGTAAAACCCAATATAAGCTTATTGACAGAGTCGAATCTTTCTCCTGTTCCTCCGCTGTCTGTTTCTAGTTGTGAGATTTATTGTGTAAATTGGATAATTTAATGACTCTCGGTAGCTAGGCTTTGCTGTTTAATGATAGTAAATTAGATTATAAAAAACCCAAGAATCAATTTGAACTATATTTTAATGATCAGCTACATTATTCTTCTTGGTAATGGCAATGGTAATTTGTTTTTGCATATTATTCAAAGGCTGAGCCTTGACTATTTCTTAAGTTGTAAAATGCAAAACTCTTTATGGATAAATAAAATGCAGAAGGCAGGGGAGGATGTGAAGGCTCAGTATCCCCGTTCATTTTCCAGCGTAGATCCTGTTGCGATCCTGAGTTATGTGCAAGCTGATTCATATGGAGGCTTTCCTGTCTTGTTCCTTATTCCAGAATAGTGTTGTGGACTTATATCTCTGAAATCTTCACAACACTCTACTCCTGCGGCCCAAAACAGCCACCGAATACCATAGGGAGAGTTGTGCCATGAAGCAATAGAGAGAGAGTTAGAGCATGTGGCACTAAGAAGTCCCACTGCCACCACAGCTAGTCAGCTGCTCAGCAAGGCTGATCCTAGGTTTGGAGGTTCTAACATACATACTGGAGAGCCCAGTTTGAAAAATTTAGACTGAATGATAGTCCCCAAATGACTGGGAAGGTGCCTGTGCTGCTAGGTACAAGCCAAGGGATGAGAAGATTGGGGGGGAACCCACACTAGATTCTAGATTCAAGCTGATAAGTGCTAGGCAGATTCTACTCGATGAGAGTCACAGGACTGTGATCCTAGCTGAAGTGTTTTAGAGGCACTCATAATGCAATAGCCATGTAGTTTGCCTACTTAACGCTACCTTTAACAGTGGAATAGCTAAGGATGACTCTGAGGCTACCATGGTATAGGTTGGGAATGAGATGAAGGGAGTATCTTGAGAACCTGGTAGAAAAAAGAGGATTGTGGGCAAAGGTGGGTTTCACATAATTTTACCACCGCTTCACTGTGCACCAAAAGTGTGAATGAGCGCATGCGCTTTGCTTGTGCAGCTTGCACGCATGTACATGGCTTAAAGTTTTTTGGCTAAATAGAATGGCATAGCACCGGGTGGACGGGCTCACCTGCAGGTCTCCACTACCGGTTCGCCCAAACTGGTCCAAAGCGGCTGAATATCACCACTGATTGTGGGACATGTTTTAAGCTGTGGAAAGGTATAACAGGGAAAAGACTACATTATTTCTACCATCTGCTGTGAGGAACTTATTTTAGCCTTGCAATTTTCACAAGGGTATGTCCAGACAAACAGAAGAGTTATTTGGCAATTGATCTTTTCTCTTCCCAATCCTCCCATCCTTCGGATTGTCTTGATTTTCCTTCTTCGTGGATAAAGTTTCTGCACTTGCTTCAGTGTGGAAAAAATACATATAGATTAGTTTAGATTTTAAATTATCTGGTACTGTAGCATTTCTGAGCAGCTTTAATAGTGTGAACCTTGGGAGACGGGGGAAAGAGCCACAGACGAGGCAGACAAGAGATAGCTTAGACTGTAGAAGGTAAGGTTGGCTGCTTTCCAGATATATCCAGAAAAAGATAGATAGGAAGGAAGGAAGGAAGGAAGGAAGGAAGGAAGGAAGGAAGGAAGGAAGGAAGGCGCTAGTGTTGTACCATAACAGAGTCTTGGTTTGTTTAACTGGTAGCCATTCTCCAATAGATTGAAGACAGCAGTCATTTCCAATTAGGAAACATTTCTATCAGTTCATTAAGCTAGGGATCCCTAACCCGCAGGCTGCAGCCATTACCTGGGCACCGCCTGTTCAACACCGGGCCATGGAAGAGATGGGCAAATATGTGCGCATGAAGCTCCGCTCACATTAGCGGAGGGTACTTGCGCTCAGACACAAAGTCCATTTGCTCGAAGGGAGTTTTGTGCAGAAGTGCAAGTGCCTGCCACTCATGTGAGTGAAGCTTCATGAACAAGTGCAAGCTCCCTCCACTCGTGCATGAAGCTCCATTCATGTGAGTGGCGGGTGCACGTGCCCAACATTCGCACAAATGGAGCATGTGTATACGCACAGCTGCCACTCACACATTTCCCAACCCCTGCACCTTCGCTGGGCTACCATGCTGGAAAGGTTGGTGACCACTGCATTAAGCAACATTCATAGAATATTTTAATGGGCAGGATGGAAGGTTAATACAGCCCTTCCTTTCTGAAAAGGTACATGAGCTGATGGCAGAGTCCTGATCTACATTCAAATGACCTCTACAGCAACCTTGTCCTATTTGAGTGGATTTCATTTCCCAGCTTCAAGGAAGGGTAGGGAATTCTGGGACACGAACCTAATCCAGCCCATCAGAAGCTGCCTATCAGTAAGCTTCCCATTATTTTCTGGATTCTGGCTGAATTCATCTTGATTGACATGTGAATTGATATGTTACGATTGTCCTGTGAGTCGACCGAGGAAATTCCTCAAAACTGACAGCCGCCCATGGATCTGAAGGTTTCCAATTCTATCTCCCAGACTCTCCTTTATCATCCTGAAACTTCATGTACCTCTTTAATGTCCTTCTTTAAAAAAAAAAAAAAGGTAAGAGTTTTTAAAATGTGAATAAATTGAACGCTGAGTAAAACCATCTCGTTTGAAATGTCACATTACAACTTGAAATGGCAAAAATAAGGAAAATGAAAATGTGGGAGCAACTTCTGATAACACTCAGCTTCAAATATGGTTATTTATTTCGTATGGTGTAGCAAAATGAACCATAGTGCATAAAATTCACAGAAACAACACATGAAATGTGTATCACAATATAAAGCAGCAGAGCCAGTGAATCATTTTAAAAAAACACAGTGAAAGTGATGAATAAAATTATGAATAGAATTAAATTATGTATGAGTAGTTGCTGGAGTGACTAAACCTATGGGTGGATATCTAGATTGTTTAGCCATTGGACAGCAGTACCTTTGAGATGATGTATTTCATGCTGGGATCCAGGGTACCTTCTGAGGGGCCATTCCATCGCAACATAATGTAAAATTTGTGGGAAGTTCCCATAGTTACAGTTAGGATTATCAACCAGCCCCCATTTATATTTCCAGTATTGGCACCTGCCATAGTTAGCTCAGATCTAGTTGAGCACTGTCCAGATTTTCCTTAGGAAATAAATCTGAAGGGACGTTATACTGGAGCTGACACTAAATTAAACAAATCTGGGTTAGAAGTTGCCCATTCCTGGTGCCATGCTATCTCAATGTAAATATATGGGTGTTTGGATAAAATAAAACTCCCTTTTTAAGACCCTGTAATCAGTGGTGGGATTCAGCCAGTTTGCACCAGTTTGGGAGAACCGGTTGTTAACTTTCTGAGCAGTTTGGTGAACTGGTTGTTGGAAGAAATCATTAGGGCAGAAAACCGATTGTTAAATTATTTGAATCCCACCACTGCCTGTAATCCCTTAATTTGGGGTAGATTTGGGGTGACCTAATAGATCTGAGTGTTTGCTGGCCAGATGCCCTTCCTGACGTCACGTGGAGTTCATATTAAGTATTTTTTTTCTTTGCACCCTAAGAGAGAAATATCTGCCTTGCCCTAGAATTGGACTCTCAATCTTCTGAGTGGGAAACAAGCATCTTCTCACCACTAGGCCACTACGCCGCTCTGTTTGGATAGAGTAATGTAGATAGAATAAAAACCAGGAACAATATTCTTCATAAACTTTCTGGCACCAATTAGGGAGTGAGTGCTACCGTTCTTAGATATCAGGTCTTGCTTTGGTATATTTGGTGGCTGAGTATCGTGTGGTTAAACAGTGCCCATACAAAAGCACTGGAGTCACATCTTAATCACACTATGAGGCTAATATCAGGAACTATTAAATCAACACCTACTGGTATTATCTAGCATACCACCCCCACATCTAAGAAGACCATCAGGGGGAATGGCAAAAACGATCATTATCTATAATGAGGACCGTCACGATCAAAAATATTCAGACTCAAATCCCACAATCCGCTGTGGAAACCTCAAATATGTTAACAACTGATCTGATGGAACTCTTGATTCCTAACAGATTGCCAGATTTTTATTCAGTGTTTTTTGGACTTCGCAAAACATATTTTGTATATTTTGGAATGGGTTCATCTTTTGGCATTAAGTTTTGACCTGTAAGCAAAACTACTATAGTTCAAACTTGAACAAGGTCTTCACATAATTATTTCAGCATATAAAGTCAAACAGTTTCCAAGGAGAAGGTCATGTTATCTCCTCTCACCTCTCCCCATTATTTTTTCTGTCATGTGCCAAACATACCAGTGGGGTCTGGAAAAGGGCCTCTCAAGCCTCATAGCTCAGTCATAAGGTTGGAATTTGGCCATTGCTCAAGCTGCTAAGAAACAAAATGTTTAGGTTGGGAGTTGATTTCTATGTTTTCATATAACACAATTCGATCTGTCTATAATCACGAAGCTAAAAAGAGAGGAGGGAGAGGGAGCAGAGTCAAACAAACAAACAAACAAAAACCTTTGGCCTGGGCGTATAGAAGGATTCATGGAGTTGGCCTGTCTCATGCCTGCTGAGATGAGTCAGCTGCCAAGCTTAGAAGTGGCTTTGCTTCTGCATCCTCAAAGCATCTGCAAGTAAAGGGAAAAATCAGAGTTTTGCCAACAAATTGCTGACAAAGGAATATTGCCCAAAGAGCATGTTTTAATATTCTTGGATTGTTCCATGCAGAGCTTTGGTTTCCTTTTGTGTGTTTTTTCCCCCCTCACAACAGGAAGCAGTGCAGAAGTCTTATCTCTGGAAAAACCTTGGCAGTGCATGATCTATGGGGTCCTTTGGGCAGACATACAGTTTGCTCTTTCAAAATGTATTGCTTTCTTTCCAATCCAGAGAGTAGATGTCCTTGGGACATCCGATTGATGTCTCTGGGAATTAGATAGGCCTACTTTGCTCACCCAGGTATCCTGAAGGTTTTTATTACACTAGGATACTTCCCCGGTGAGCAAACCTAATGACAATGCTGGCAGAGGATTATATCAGTTGTCATCTGACATACTTGAAGGAGACTAGATTGAAGAAAGGTGAGGTCCAGCAGAGTGATTTTAGAAATGTTCTTCTCATAGAGAAGCAGAACTCTTCCCAAGCCTGCAAATTTGGACTACACTCGCAAGGTCATGCTGCCTGGGATGACAGGCCTTGAAGTCTAACACATCTGGAGAACATCAGATCACCGAAGGCTGCACAGATGGAAAGGATAATCTTTTCCTGTTGTTGTCATGATATTTGTGTTTCTCTTCCAGAAAAAGCTAACATAATGGCCTTGGGAGGATTGTGTGATGGGACGTTTGTGTGATACTTTCTTTTCTTTCCTCTCTCTTTCTCCTCAACTACATAGCAATGTGGTTGTTTCAGCTTTTCAGGAGGTTGTTCTATTTCATAGCAGGGAAAAGTTATTATTCAATAAAACCCTATTATCAATTACATACCCAATTGAACTACTTTACTTTCAGAGGTGGGTTTTGAATCTTCTTACAGCCAGTTTGCTCAGGGGCGCGCCTCAAGCTCGTGCATAAAGTGCGCGAGTGAGCACACGCATGGCAGTCAAAAACTAGCTTGTGTGCATGCGCAGAAGCAAAATCCAAGATGGCGGCGCCTACGGAGTCATAGACAGAACCGGCTCTGTGACGTCACCACGGAGTTACTACCTATTCTATAGAACCGGATAGAACCGGTAGGAACCCACCTCTGTTTACATTACTCCATGCTCGATTAGTATGGCAAGCATGGTCCAATCTCGATGTCTTAAACCTCCTTCTGTGATGGGTTCCAGTTTGGGTGAAATGATGCATCTGCCTTTCCCTCCACAATCCCACAATTTCCCTGTTTTATTTCTCAGCAATGAGCTCAGCAACTCCCAAAGATGTTTTCTTTCAAAAGGCACTTCCTTGTTTTGCTAGAAGACGTTTCACTTCTCATCCAAGAAGCTTCTTCAGTTCTGACTGAATGATGGAGAATGGGAGGATTTATACAGTATTCCTTGCAGTCATGTAGCCCTCTTTCTGAGAGTCATGGAGCTCATTTGGAGATTTATCTATGCCCTCAGGGTCACCTGAAACCTGTAGTCTGCATGGTTTTTTTTTTTTTCTAGAAATCCTTTCATACTCCTGGATCATTCGAAGGGTGTTCATCCCAAAGTGCATAGCTAATTGTCTGTAGAGATTCTGAGTTATCCGTGTCATGGTTGAACCGAAGAAGCTCCTTGGATGAGAAGCAAAATGTCTTCTAGCAAAAAAAAAAGGCCTTTTCAGAGAAAGCACAGCAAATGCGTACAAAGGAAGAGTGTATTACAAGCAGGGATGAATGGGATTGAAATTTTTTAGCAACCAGTTCTCTGCCCGGTTGCTGGGTGGGCGTGGCTACTTGGCCTCCTGCACTACAGCAGGGGGGCACTTTTGCCCTCCCCAGGCTCTGGAGGCTTTCCTCGAACCTCTGGGAGGACACAAATGGCCTCCCCTGGGCTCCGAAGGCCCTCCAGGGGTCGGAAATGGGCCCGTTTCCAGAATTCAAGAACTTCCAGGAGGCCTGTTTTTGCCCTCCCAGAGCCTCTGCATTCGCCTTGCATCCAAAATGGGCCGCGTGGAGACTCCTGGGAGGGGCGGGAGGGGCGGGGCCAGGCAGTCCTTGCAACTACCGGTTCAGCGAATCAGATGTAAAATTACCATCCGGTTCACCTGAACCAGCTGAATCTCACCCCTGATTACAGGCAACTCGCCATTATCCTTTCCCTGCATGTAGATATCAAGGTTTCAATTACCTCCCCATAGCTCTTCCAGTAAAGGGCTCTGATTCCCATTGTTGGATCTTCAATACAATAAGGTTGTGCTTCTGCAGCCTCTTGTAATTAGGCAATTATATGGAAAAGATTAAAGCTTCGTGGTCACTAGCGAAAATGGGGATGAGAAATCCACACACCTTACAGCATATTGAATCCCAAAGCCTTTTATAGTCCCTATTATCTTGGTGATTGTATTATCCAATCGGGGAGGCACAATAACTTATTGATTTTCAGTTGGAAACAAAATTATAAAGTGAACTTTATAAAGTGCAATATTCCTTCCCCCAAAACTCCCAACACACACACACACACTCCACACACTTACACGCAAGTCTGCCCAAAATCTCATAAGTTGCCATCCACATAAGGTCCTCCTCACTATGTCTTTCGGAATCTTTAAATACGTGTGGACTCTCCTTCTACCTTCTAATTACCCAAAGTTATTGACCCTGGAATAAAAGTGTACCATAATGGGGTTTTGTTCCATTTTTGTTTCAGGCCTGTTAACTAAGACACGCAACAAGAGGCAAAACTCTAGTATTAGAAATGATGACATTCAAGATCTTTTTCTTTCAATTTTTCAGGGTTCTTAAGAACATAATAGGAAAACACCTGTATTAGAACATGGAATATAGTGCACTATTCAGTCAGTCCCAATTACTTATGTGCAACATTTAGCAGCAAAACCATTTCAGCTAGATCAGAAGAATGCTGGCTAGTTCATTTATTTATTTGATATAATTTATATATCCACACAGCACTTAGGGCAACATGCAAAATCCCAATAAAAATAGCAATGGAATAATTAAAGCAAAGTAATCATAGCTATAAGACTTTTTTAAAAAACAGGAAGCATTTTTCACAGTAAAACCAAAATGACATGAAAAACTTGATAAAAAGACATAATGTTCCCTGCTAATATAAAACATGATGGAGCCTCAAGGAGCTCTCTTCATGAAGGAACTCAATAATTGAGGACTAGCTTCAGAAAAGCCCTATCGTGCTTTAAACCAGCCTTCCCTATTCTGGGAACCCTGCAGATGTATGGACTTCAACTCCCAGAATTCAATTGCTGAGAATTCTGTGAGGTGAATTCTGTATATCTAGACTTTTCTTAGGCTCTGGAACAAAGGTCTTTCTAGACTTTTCTGAATCACATTGTTAACTGTAAGAACAACACTGTTTCAACTTTCCCCCCCAAAAAAGTTTGTTAACTTTCTAATTCCTTATCTAATAAAACATTATTTTAGAAGCATTACTTCAATATTTCACACACTCATATGGCAGCCCTGAGCATTGCCTCCATAGGAAAGAACTATGTGTTGAAAGGGAAGTATGCGCTGTAGGCAGTTAGCACCCACCCTTCTCATAGAAGAATGAAATATTATAGGAAAAATTAAAAATATTAAAAAATATTATAACTCCCTGGATGAGAAAAGGAGAAACATGCTCTTGGAAAGCAGCCTCCAGCTTTCTTCATAGCCCCAGAAAGACTGGGCCATCCTATCTACAAGACAAAAGGCTGGGCCAGCTTATTTACAAAAAAAAAAGGCCTTCACCTCAGGACATAGTAGGATTAGCCACTCTACCCATCTCACCACATGGCACCTGGGAAGATTACATCACCCAGCAAGGTTCAACCAAGCCTGGGACTCAAGTCAACCTACAGAGTTGCTCCTGCATGGCCCCATGGGAGTCTGACAACCAATCAGAATACATTTCTTTCACAGGAACAGGAAGCAAGTTCAAAGCC
>JANHFT010007123.1:0-13886 GCA_032467955.1 Pseudoxenodon macrops | reverse complement strand
GCATGGCTTGCTTCAACTTTTTTAAAGCTAAAAAAAAAACCAGGCAGAATCAGTTGCTCACCAAGGAGATGGATTGCATTGCAGCCTCCAATCCATCTCCTTGGTGAGCAACTAATTCTGCCTGGGGAGGGGGGCTTCTTTGCTTTAAAAAAATAGTAAATTGGGTTTATTTTCTTGGTGGTTTTTTTTAGGAATTTGTTTTTACACATAGCCCTTTAAAATTTAGAAAGTTTTAAATTTAGCTGGTTTTATCTAAAAGTATAAATAAAATATGGAATGTTGTGTGCTTTTGCAATTCTGCTTAGGCAAGGGCTTGGACTAGATGACCTCCAAGAGTCCCTTTTTCCAACTCTGCAAATCTGTTAAAACTGTTAAATGTGTTAAATATGTTGCTGGTGCCATTTTGTGTACTTTTGCATGGTGTGTGGGTCAGTTGTGTTGTTTTGTGTTGTGTGTGTGTAAAGTGCAAAAGTTTTTCCCAGCTCTTTGTGGCCCTGGGAGGTTCATGCTTGTGGCAGGGGCCATTTTGTGTGCTTTTGCAATTCTACTTAGGCAGGGGGTTGGCCTAAATGGCCTCCCAAGGTCCCTTCTTCCAACTCTGCAAATCTGTTAAAACCCAACCCAACAACCACAACCACATGAAACCACCAATCCTGTGAATAACATCTCCATCCTCATCAAAGACATGATAGAACATGAACAGAAGCATCCCAGCACTATCTTATTTGGACTTGAGGATATCAATGAACCAGATGACATCACAAAGTTTCGCAACATCATCAGCAACTTTCAGGCATCAACCATTTCTCCCGATGAAATCATCGACATTTCCCGCAATGGCCCTGAGTTCAAGAACAATGACAGCTCGATGGCCCCAAGCTTCTGCAGTCGTTTGCAAGAGTGAGTCCAGCAAACACAAATTCATCTACATAATAAACTCACTCGCCAAAAGCTGCATTAACCATAAGAAACTTCGTTCACACCCCAACCTATCCATACTGCAACGTGCCCATGCCTGCAAGCTCCATTCAGAGCTCAAAAGACGCCAGGACCAAGGAAAGACTGACGTATACATCGACTACCGTAATGACTGTATCAAATGCAAAACCAATGGCCCGCATCCCAACAACAATCCCCCCCAACAACCAAAACTAGGCATGTACATCCCCAACTTCATCCAGGTCCACCACTACAGACCTTAAATGCAAGCTACTTAATGCAAGAAGCCTCTCAAACAAAATGCCTAAATTCCTACTACTACTAAATATGGCTTTATTCAACCTTATATTTGTCTGCGAGATGTGGTTGAATATATCCTTTCCAGACTGCATTATCACAGTTAGTGATTATCATGTTTCACAGTCTGACTGTGAAATCCGTAGAGCGGGTGGTGTTGCTATCTTCTATAAAAAGTCCCTAGATCTGAAAAAGATTCAAGTTACAAAGGACCTTGTTCTTACTGTCACTAAATACAACATTTCACTTCTTACTATGTTACAGAGCCCCTGATTATGACCTTGGTCATACAAACAAGTTATTTACATTACTATCATGGTCAGCCTTCTGCTCACACACCCTTATCTTTCTTGGTGACCTCAATTTACCTCTTATTAATTGGACCCTAAACGAATGTACAACCGAACCTCTCCATGCAATCCTGTACAATGCCGTTACTACTCTGGGACTGGATCAATTGGTAATGAACAACACTAGGATCAACAACTGCCTTGATCTCATCTTCTGCAACAGTTTAAACTCAATTTATGGTCTACAAATCAAAGAACTTTTTTCCAACAGTGACCACAGCATGATTGACTTTTGTCTCAATTTACATCCTTCTAAAGAGGGTCATAATGATGGGAAACCAAATTATAACTTTAAAAAAGCAAACTATGATCTCATAGCTGCTGACCTCTCATCTCTTGATTAGCACCTTCTGTTCACTGGCTGTAATACTGCAGAAGACCATTATAACATTTTTTTTGCTCGAAGTCAAAAGAGTCATTAAACTGTATGTACCATTAGTAACCCCCAAAGCAAATAATAATAATAATAAGGAAGCTCCAATCCCAAAAAAATCTATTTGGTGAAAAAACAAAACTGGCTATATAGCTAACTTTAAAAGCTGATACAAAACCTTATGCTGACAAATAAAAGCAGAATGCACCAATTACCACTGCAAACACGAGAAAGAGCTGTTAAACCTAAAATCCACCCAAGTCTTCTATAATTTCGTAAATGCCAAACTTAAAGACTTGAAAACTATCCTACCACTAAAAGGGCCTAACGGGGCCCTTTTGTAATGATGAGCCATTAAGGCCAACCTCTTCAGCACATTTTTCAGTCCAATCTTTGTCAACAGCATGGCTTCTGCCCCACATTTCCTAGTCATACCACAACTAATTGCAATGATCCGCTACACATTTATTTTACAGAAGATAACATTGAAAGGGCACTACGCAACCTAAAGCCTATGTATTGGCACTGATGGATTATGTGCCTACTTTCTGAAAAAACTTTCCACTGCCATAACCAAACCTCTAAGCATAATCTATGAGGTGTATTTCAGAACCAGCTCCTTGTCCAACCTACAGTCATTAGCCATGGTCATTCCCATCTTCAAACAGGGAGATCCCAGCTTACTTGAAAATTACAGACCAATCTCACTGTGTTGTATCACCTATAAAGTCATGGAATCAATTATAAACCGATCCATCACCCTCCACTTAGAGACAAACAACCTGCTCTCTAACACACAGTTTGGTTTCAGGAAAAAATTGTCCTGTAATCTGCAACTCCTACACTGCAGAAACATTTGGACCACACAACTCGACCACGGTAAAGCAATAGATGCAATTTATATGCAATTTCTACAAAGCCTTTGATTCAGTGGTACATGACAAACTACTGTTAAAACTAAGCTCTTATGCCATTTCTGGATCCCTGCACAAGTGGATAGCAGCATTCCTATCAAACAGGCAAGAAGTAGTCAAAATAGGGAGTGCTCTATCAAACCCTGCACCAGTTAATAGCGGTGTCCCCCAAGGCAGCATATTAGGACCCACACTCTTTCTGCTTTACATAAATGACCTTTGTGATCATATTATAAGCAGCTGTGTCTCTCTTCGCTTATGATGTAAAACTATTTAACACCACCAACAATACTGCTGCCCTACAAAACGAACTTGACTATGTGTCAGATTGGTAGAACAATTGGCAGCTTCAAATCTCAACCAACAAATGCTCTGTCTTACACATTGACAAGAAAAATCAGAACACCAAATACAAGCTGGGTGGATACAACCTCATAGATGACCCTCACTCTGTCAAGGACTTAGGAGTAATCATCTCAAACGATCTAAGCTCACTATAACAGCATTGCCAAAAAGGCATTAAGAGTTGTTAACCTAATTTTGCGAAGCTTTTTCTCCAGTAACACTGTATTGCTAACTAGAGCATACAAAACCTTTGCCAGACCAATTCTTGAATACACCTCGTCTGCCTGAAATCCACACTGTATATCAGACATTAATACAATTGCGTGGGTCCAGAGGTATTTCATGAGAAGAGTGAAATACCTCTCACAATAGAATACTTTATGCCACCGGGCTTGAAATTTTGGGCTTGCACAACCGTGAACCACACCACCTATGGTCTGACCTAAGCATAGTTCACAAAATTGTCTGTTACAATGTCCTACCTGTCAATGACTACTTCAGCTTCAACCTCAATAATACAAAGGCAAACAATAGATATAAACTCAGGGTAAACCGCTCCAAACTTGATTGCAGAAAATACTTCAGCAACAGAGTGGTCAATGCCTGGAATGCTCTACCTGATTCCATTGTTACAGCCTCAAACCCTCACAGCTTCAACCTTAGACTGTCTACCGTAGACCTCACCCCATTCCTAAAGGGGACATGCATAAGGGCACCAGCGTGCCTACCGTCCTTGTGCTACTGTCCCCATTTATTTGTATTCATTCCCTTCGTTCAGGTCCATGTTCATATCTGCTATCTTGTACATGTTTGACGAAGAAACAAACAAACAAAACAATAAGCAAAGTAAAGAGATTTCTACCTTACAAATAAACACACTTAGAAAGATTCAATGTTGAACTAAGAAAAAGCAGAAGGGATAGTAATATTGTACCATCTTCCCAGCTGGGTTCATACATTACCCTGAATTTATTTCATACATTACCAATTTATTTAACTTTGGTCAGGTTGAAATTCACATCAGCTTTTGAATGGATGTAGCCCCCAAATATACTTAAGTAATGCAATGTGACTTAGATGCCTAATAAACTATCTTTTTAAAAAAACAACCCCTAGCCAGTTTTAGCACTTGCCGTTCAATTAACATCCTGGCTCAATGAGAAAAACAAAATCTAGATTTGCAAGACTCTAGAGAAGGTTAACTCTTCCATAGGGTAGGTCAGGAGTCTGCAACCTTAAACATTCAAAGAGCCATTCAGACCCGTTTCCCTCAGAAAAGAAAACACCGGGAGCCACAAAACTCTTCCTGTGCCTGACTATTTTTTGAGCGACTACAAAATGAGCATATGTAGTTGAATTAAATGTTCTGTTTTCTTCTGAAACTTTTTTCTTTTCTTCGATTTATCCATGATTGGCCTACCGAGGGTTGAGAAAACTCAATAACTCACATCCCAATGTGTCAAACATTGGTGATTGTGACGCATATTTTGAGTGACAGGGAGCCGCAGCTGAGAGGTGAAAGAGCCACGTGTGGCTCCAGAGCCGCAGGTTGCTGACCTCTGGGGTAGGTACAATGATAGAGAAAGGATGTCTCCTGGGCTGTAGTAGAAGACATTGTTTCACAAAAGGTGCACAAACCATGGTTACTCCACAAGATTTGATGGAACAACAATTTGAGACAGTCTTGTAAATAACTTGCTTTGGGACATGTTGGGCTTTAGATCCTGTGTTCTCATGAGATGATTAAATCATGATTGACTGATCCAGGAACAGGCACTCCAGATGTATTTGTGCAAAGGCCTTCATGGTCCTAGATGCCACCTCCTCCTCCTCCTCAATGAGGAACTGAGACAACCTCCAAATTGTACACCAACTCTATCTTAAGGAATGCCACCCAAGCTAGAGTCAACGACAGAAAATCTCCAAGTCTGAAAATTCAAAACGTTAAAAGGAGCCTGCTCTTAATCATCTAAATTTAACAAAGATGATAGAGAAATAGATTCACTACCATGAACCAATTGTATCTGAGCTATAAGCATAGAACTGTAAGCCCTTCTAGTCCAACCTTTTGCTCAGTGCAGGAATTTAGATGGTAGTATCCCAAATAGTTGGGAATAGCTATGTCTTTCCTCCACAACCAACTACTAAGACATACCGTATTTTTCAGACTATGAGATGCACCAGACTATAAGACACACCTAAATTTACAGGAGGAAAACAAGAAAAAAAATAGTTTTTGGCCTCCATGCATCACATTTTTGCCCTCCCAGGCCCCCAGAAGCACTATGCAATGCTCCATTTTTTGCCAAAAATGTGTCTGTTTTTGGCCTGCAGAGTGTTTCTGGGGGCCAGAGAGGGCAAAAACGTGTCGCACAGAGGGCTTGGGAGCCCAAAAACTCCCGTATTCAGTCTATAAGACGCACCTAAATTTTCACCCACTTTTAGGGAGTGGTGTGTCTTATACTCCAAAAAATGCGGTAACTTTTTGCTTTGAAACTTCCTATGAAATAATCTGTCTACTTGCATCATTGAACATTCATAGTGAGAAGAAAATAGGTTGCCTCATCTATGTTGAGGATTACTCAGAAAATGAAATTTGAACTTACCCCAAACTCACTGGTACTGTGGATCATCACAGCCTTGGGCAACTGAAAGAGAAGATGAAACTTGAAGTAAATTCAATGTAGTCGTACGTTACTGAAACTTATAATAAAACCAGCTTTCCAAAACAAAGCAAATTACCCTTATACTCCAGCCAAATTCTTTATTTTCAAGAAAAATTACAATTCAAAATTGGACCATTTTCAGCTTTGACATTGCTTGCCTATGACTGTCTTTTTCCTTATTCTTTTTTAATTTTTTTACATTTTTCAGGGGCCATCCTGCTTCTCACCATGTGGTTGATTAATTCTGAGGCACAGCCTCTGAGTGTGCCTTTTCTAACCTCTTCTGTTGTGTGGGGATGACACAAGGGAAGTAACTTCTCTCAGATTTGTCCTACTGATTAACCTTTTACATTGTTTGGCATCCATTTTTCCTTTTGTGCAAGATATATTGAATCCGAGTAATGTTTTGTGTTTTCCCCCCTCTTCCTTTTCATGTAGAAGTAATTGAAATTTTCTTTAGCTCAGGATGAAAGTGTTTATCAGGGTCAAAGCATTTGATACTAAAGATCTTAGAACTGTATTAACTTATTTCGCCTTTCTTGCCCAAGGCTAATAACAAAGGAACTAAAACCTATAAAACTACTCTATTTTTAATTATTGTAGATTTTTTTTACAGGTGTTAACAACTTCCTAGACAGAGCTGGGTTGTCTCCTACAAGATTATAAATAGAACAAACAGATTCAATCTATTAATACATCTGATCAAATTTGAAAAGGGGAATGGGGTTAATCCTTCTCACTTCATCATAAGGAACATGCCACAGCATAAGATTCTCTGTAATTGTTCTGCAAAATTAAGGATACCTGAGTTCAATTAACAATCCTTAACCGACATACAGCTAGAGATTAGCTGGTTTAGACACCATGCTACTGCAAGTTAGCACATGTATTAGACTCTGAACTAGTTTTGTAAATTGTTTTGACATGCTTGCATAGTTTGTCTGAGGAAGACTTCTTAACAGACATTAAAATGTAAACCTGCCATAGGAATTAGCAATATCACAACCACATTCAAAAACAGTGCTACTAGATACATGCACACATCTGCTATCTCCAAAGTTGAACAATTAAAAGCCTTTGCTCGAAATATTAATGGCTTCCTTGTCCGCTTTGATGGTAAACAATCCTAGCGGTCCAATCCAATTTAACTCTAATATCAGAGTCCCATTAATTTACAACATTCAGAGTTTTCTTGAGGAAGAAGGAATGCCAATATTGCTATCAACTACTGAATCATTATTATTTTTATATTTATAATATTTATATTATAATCTCCAAATCCCTGTAAGAAATTACTCAAAGACAGAACCACTTGGTTTTTTCTGATGCATCCTGTTTATATGTTAGTCCAGGGGTCAGCATCCCGTGGCTCTGGAGCCGCATGTGGCTCTTTCATCCCTCTGCTGCAGCTCCTTGTCACCGGTCGGCACCACAATTTTGAGGAGCTTCCAATTGAGGAGGGGGAGTACAGCATGCCAGGAGGAGACTCTATGGCAAGGGGCGGGTTTTCCGGTCGGCTCCACAATTGATAGGACTTTCAGTTAGGACAGGTAGAGGAAAAAGGATGCTGGGCTAGAAGAAAACTCTATGGTAGGGGAACTGGACTTCCGGTTGGCTCTTTGAAAGTTTAAGGTTGCCAAATCCTGTGTTAGTCTATAAGTATTAAGGGTTAACCTTAATACAACTAAGGTTTCAAGTTAGGATTTCTGTCCAGAGCCCACAACCCTCTCATGTTTTCATTGATCACAGCCTGGAAGTTAATGGGAGTAACAAACATGGTGCAGGAATGCTGGTTTTTATTACGATAAAGCTAGCCACTCTGCAACACTCTTTCTTTAAAGATTTACAGTGTTTATTCTGTCATTCACTGTGTGATTGACAGGGAGCTATAGATAGAATGATCAACCCTGCCCTCGCTTCATTCCTGAAGTTGAAAGTCTGAAGTTATCTATCCTAGTCGGCATGAATAACTGCAGTCAGAAGGCACCACCAAATTAGTGCTGATACTGTTTGAACATCAATGTTTTCTTTTTTTAAATTTCACTTTTAGTTATTGGAATTTAGATGTCATAGTATATGAGAAGAACCAAACTGTGATTAATTGGAGAACCATTTCACTAAAGGTGTAAAAGACAAAAGATCACGCAGAGAGAATTTAATTTACTGCAAGTCAAAAATCAAAACTCTGCCTTCTAAATAGCCAGTTTGTGAAATTCATGTGAACAGCCTAAGGAAAATTAGCTAAATGGCACACATGTCATTTGTACACAGAAGGAAAAGAATTATTTGAGTTAAGGGACAAATAATCCTTCAGTTTCAAAAAAGAAGGATTCAGTTTTAAAAAAAAACATCTTTGAAGATGTTTTGCTTCACATCCAAGAAGCTTCTTCAGCTTTGACTGGATCAGAGGTGGGTCCCTACTGGTTTGGACCGGTTCTACCGAGTAGGTAGTAGGCCGCTGGTGACGTAACGGAGCCGGTTCTGCTGCACTATGGGTGGCGCCATCTTTTTTTTTTTGGATTTTTTTTTTTTGGGGGGGAAATTCAGATATTTTTTTTCTTCTGCGCATGCACAGAAGCCGGGTTTCCGGCACTGCGCATGCATCGCCATCTTGTTTTTGGCCTTTTTTGAGAGGGAGAACTTTTCAGGGCTTTTTTCTACTGTGCATGCGCGTGTGTGAGGCGCGCCCACGTGGCACGTGAGGCAGCGAACCGCTGGTGAGGTAAGTTACAACCCAACCCTGGACTGGATGGTGGGGAATGGATCCATTCCCTACGATCCAATCCATTCCCCACCATCCAGTCAGAGCTGAAGAAGTTTCTTGGATGTGAAGCAAAACCTAAGAAAGAAAAACCCAGAAAGTCCAGTTGCCTCTTGAAAAAGCACCCTTGGGACAACCATGACCTGGATGACTGAGAATCTCCATAGACATTTCACTTGTAAGTTTCTTTCTTTCTTCTTCATTTCCTCACCAAATTTTTTTTTTTTAGTTTATAAACATGGATGTTTGCAACATCATGTTTTCCTAGTGAGATTTGTAAATTATTTTGGGAGCACATACAGGGGGGACGGGAGTCAGAGAGCTTTGAAAATGCCTTGAAATAAATATCCCGGAGAGGCTGATAATGCTGATATCATGATAAGGTAGAACTGGGGCTTGAACCAACCGCTATCTGATCTCAGCTGAAGCACTGTAACAGATTGGGTCTTCACCGGGTAGCAGTGTCTGAAGGAAGTTTCTGACAAGTCTGAGATTATCAGCTATTACAGCCATCCAAATTCTGGGCGATCTGCAGATGTGTAGATAGTAAGTTCCTGAATTCCCCAGCCAACAAATACAACAATGGTGAAAATCCACAACCCATGCACTGTGATAGAATCCAGACTGTGGAAAGCTGACCTAATATAAATGTACGTGTGTTTGTGTATGTGTGTGTCACTCCACCAGAGAGAACGAGACATCATCCACACCCACACAGTATATACATATTATGCTTTGTGTTACAAGTAGCATAAAACAGCATAGATGGATCTCTTATTTATCTTCATTATGTATCATCTGCCCCTTCTCTCTCTCACACAACACAGACATTTCTCTACACTTCAGGCATAATGGCATTCGCTTTATGGCTTTCCAGATTCCAGCAGAGTATGTGTCTGGCGTGCGTGAATATATGTTTGTTGAGTTTATATATGAGGCAAAGTGTTATGCTGATTGCTCAATTGTCATCTGACAACCTTCCCTTCTACTATTCTAATCACTTCTCGGAAGGCAGCATTGTTGGAAGTGGCATGCAGAATCCATAGAGATGGAAATCTCTCTTCTTCTTCTTTTTTTGCTATTGTGTCAAATACACAAGAGGCTCAATTTGTCTGCCAGGCATCTGTGCTTGTGTTGCCAATCTATGGCAATTCTTACAATATATATATATTTTTTAATTAAAAGGTGCAAGAACTTCAGACTGTGAAAAGATGATTAAGGCTGCCTGCAGCGATGCCAGCTGGGTGGAAGTCTTAGGGACGTGGATGATTATGGTGAAGGAAACTGAACAGAATTTGCTGTTTCGTTTCATGCAGGTCACCCGATTATAATTTCTTAAGATGTGGTGATCCCAGGGTGGAAAGGTTCTGTGTTACAATACAGTTTCCCCAGTGAGTCCATTTTCCTTGTTTTTAAGAAAATGGTTGCTCTTTGTGCTGTCGATTTTGGGTCAATACTGGCAGTGACAGCCTGTATTCAACCGCACAAATGCAACTGAGATGTTGTAGTTTTCTGTCTCATCAGGGACTGTGTGAATTAGTATCATTTCTTCGTTTTGGACACTGCTTCAGGATACATTTGATTGCCCAGTGTGACTTCGGGAGCTAAGGAAAGTAGGAGCGAAGAAAGATTACTTAGATTCCTAACATCACTCATCCCTAAGGCTACTTTATGGGCAATATCTGTTCCCAGAAGAACTGAATTTTGGATCTATTTCCTGGTGAAATAACTACGGAAATGGCTATATCTTAATTGCATCTCCATTAACTTTTAAATCTTTGCTTCCAGCTCTCAAAGTGGTACTATCAGACTATTTGAAGCGATTGATGTTTCTTCCAGCTATTTTTATTCCAATTTCTATTTCTGCCACTCCAGCAGTTCTTATTATGTATTTTTTAGAACAAGTTAAATAAATAAGAGGACAATTTTTCGCCCAAATTTAAATCATTTACTTCTGCCATATTCCACTCTGTTGCTTCTTGCTCATTACACAAATTCTTCAAAAGGCAGGGGTGGCTATCCAGTCACAATTCTGAAAGGAAAAATTAGGGGTTTTGGGGGGGGGCAGGCAGAGGAGGGAGTTGCTTTTACAGGCAGGGCTGCTGCATAGAAGGGTTTACTCACTTCTCTTTTCCATTGTCCACTAAGAGCAACAAAGATGATTAGGGGACTGGAGCCTAAAACATAAGAAGAACGGTTGCAGGAACTGGGTATGCCTAGTTTAATGAAAAGAAGGACTAGGGGAGACATGATAGCAGAGTTCCAATATCTCAGGGGCTGCCACAAAGAGGAGGGAGTCAAGCTATTCTCCAAAGCACATTTTCCTTTAGCATTTGGAGGAGGCAGAAGTAGAAAGAAGAAGGCGGCATAGTTCTACATTTTCTAGGCCCAAAATTTCAAGTCTGGTGGCATAAGGTATTTTATTATGAGCAGAAGAGTGGAGGACTCTTCTCGTGAAATATCTCTGGACATTCTCAATTGTAATATGTTCAATATGTTCCAGACAGGTGAGCTGTATTCAAGAATTGGTCTAGCAAATGTTTTATATGCTCTGGTTAAAACTACAATATTACCAGAGAAGAAGCTACGCAAGATTTAGTTAACCACTCTTAACGCCTTCTTAGCAATGCTGTTGCAGTGGGCTCTGGCACTTAGATCATTAGAAATGACTACTCCAAGGTCCTTAACTGAGTGAATCTATCTTTCTCAAAATGTTTTTGCAATTTTTCCAGGAGATATCGTTTTTGTTTCAACATGACTTTTTCATACCTTATTTTCACGAACATTGCATTGCAAGAGAGTAGCTTTTTAAAAAATGCTTGCTTTTTCCCCCCTTTCTTACTGCACTGGAAAGTCTGGGGGGGGGGAAAAATTCGAAGGACAAATCGTTTTTGCCATAGCTATTGCTTCAAAAAAATAAAATAAAATTAGAGAAGGATAATTTGCACACTGGTGATTGATAGTGTTTTCTACAATTATTTAGCCATCGCTGAGCCTAAAATGACAATAAATCAGGCATGCTTTCCACCACTTCAATCAGAGATGATTCTATATATAATGAAGTATGGAAGCAATAGAGCTTCTGCGTATCTCCTTCGAACCCAGCTGGCGTTCTGGGGCTATTGGCCACTAGAGGCCACTGTGGTTCCTGGCAAATCCGCTTTGTGGTTGGCCAAGCTCAAGGCAACAAAGAGATGAAAAACTTAAGGCAACGACAGGAATCCAACAAAAAACCGTAAAGCCTGTATTTCCACAGACATTGTAGCCACTTTATATAAGCGCTGTTAGATCACAATAATGAGGACTGAAACGAAATTAAAGTAAAATCCAATATTTGTTGGTTCGAAATAAAATAATCTTGGTAAGGTTCCTACCGGTTCTATCCTGTTCCATAGAACCGGTAGTAATTCCACGGTGATGTCACGGAGCCGGTTCTGTCGGTAGATCCGTGGGCGCCGCCATCTTGGATTTTGCTTCTGTGAGGCGTGACCCTAAGCAAACCGGTAGTAAGACAATTCATAACCCACCTCTGGTAATAAGGATGTTGAGACTCTAGAAAGAGTGCAGAGAAGAGCAACCAAGATGATTAGGGGGCTAAAACATATGTGGCAAGGATTCGGTTGGTTTAGTAGTCTAATGAAAAGAAGGACTACGGCTGACGGATTGCAGTTCTCCAATATCTAAGGGGCTGCCACACCGAAGCAGAGGATCAATGTATTTTCTAAAGCACCAGGACAAGAAGCAATAGATGGAAACCAATCAAGAGAACTAACTTAGAAATAAGGAGAAATTTCCTGACAGTGAGAACAATTAAATCAGTGGAATGATTTGCCTTCAGAAGTTGTGGTTACTCCATCACTGGAGGTTTTTTAAGAAGAGATTGGACAGCTACTTATCTGAAATAGTATAGGGCTGTGATGGTGAACCTATGGCACACATGCCACAGGTGGCTCACAGAGCCGTCTCTGTGGGCACACGAGCCGTTGCCGCAGATCAGTTCCACTGCGCATGCGCGTACGCCTCCCACCGGTGAGCTGATTTTTGGGTCTCTGCCGAGCACGCACGGGGGGCAGGGCACATGTGGGAGATGCACGTGTGTGTGTGTGTGGGAGCACGGGCAGGGGAGCGCACGCTTTGCATTATGGGTTATAAGTGCAGGTAGACCTACTAGGCTCAAAATGGGGTATGGGGGGGTGCAGTGCGTCCCACCCGCTAGCCATTTTTGTTCCCAGGAGGCTGCAGGGAAGCCTACTAGGCCCAAAATGGGGCACGGCGGTGTGTGTGTGTGTCACATGCACACAGCCCAACTCCGCCCCGATGCAAGGGATTATGGGGTCATTAAAAGAAAAAGAAAAGGTTTGTTGTTATAGAAAAGGCTGGTTCATATTATCACGTAAAAGTAAAAAGTTGTGGTTTGATGCTATTATCTTATTCTATTGCAACAAAGGGTGTTGGAAGTCAATGCCTTCTCTTTCATTTTTTCCACACTTTCCCCTTCCCTTTTTTCCCTCCCTTCTTTTCTTACTATTTTCTTTGGTATTTTTGTATTATAAACTAGTAAACAAAAATGGAAAAAAACGGCCGTAAATCACTTTTTTAAAGCTCTGTCGTAACTTTGAATGATTGCTAGACGAATGGTCATTATCCGAGGACTACTTGTATCATGCATTTGTTTCTTAAATACCAACGTTGGCACGAAAAACTGAGGTTTCTTTGGCTGCACTGAGGAGACATAAGCACAGTTACCGTGGATGATTTTTTTTAATGCATTATGCACAAAATGCATAATGTTGCTAGAATCTGTGATTAGAAAGAAAACAGAGGTGAGTTTATTTATTTATTTATTTATCTCGTCAGGCATGTATTAGATAACAGATATGTAAAAACATAACTATGAACACACAAAATGGGTACGAATAAAAGGGAACAATAGGACGGGGACGGTAGGCACAATGGTGCGCTTATGCACGCCCCTTACAGACCTCTTAGGAATGGGGTGAGGTCCATGGTAGACAGTGTAAGGTTAAAGTTTTGGGGGGTTTGGGGATGAAACCACAGAGTCAGGTAGTGCATTCCAGGCATTGACCACTCTGTTGCTGAAGCCGTATTTTCTGCAATCAGGTTTGGAACAGTTTACCATAGGTTTGTATCCATTGTGTGCTGTTGTACTGTTGTGGTTGAAGCTGAAGTAGTCATTGACAGGTAGGACATTGTAGCAGATAATTTTATGAACTACGCTTA
>JANHFT010007122.1:972-11465 GCA_032467955.1 Pseudoxenodon macrops | reverse complement strand
GGTTTATCCAACTGCCATATTATGTAATTAGATATTTCAAAATACCGTAAATGTTGTCTATATTAGATTATTAATTTATTAAGTTTACTTTAGAGGAAGATGGCAAATACTTTAGCTATAATACCTACTAAACTAACTGGCCTGCATTGCATCCGGGTAAAAACCCTCTGCGCACGCGCTGGAGGCTTTGCGCATGCACAGAGGGTTATTTTCTAGGCAATTTCAACCTGGTTGAACCAATTTCCAGCCGGAGGACCGGTTCGAGGGCATGGCCAGCCGGCCCTCGCTGCCAGTTCAGCGAGCGGGGGCAAATTTCCGCTAATGGTTCTAGTGAACTGGTCTGAATCGGCAGCAACCCACCACTGATACATATATGTGTGTGTCTGTGTTTGTGTATACACCCCTCTGGACCCTACACATATACATATACACATACACATGCTGCAGGTGTTATTTCTATGTGAAAATGGACATGCCAATATTGCACTCACAACTAGGGATGTTTTTTGAATACGTGAATAGCTGGGAGAAAGTCCTCTTCAGGGACCTTATTGCATTATTTTATTTTATTTATTTATTTTGTTTGTCAGACATGTACAAGATAGCAGGTATGGGTATAAACATAAACAAAGTAAATACAGATAAATGAGGACAGTAAGACAGGGATAGTAGGCACAATGGTGCGCTTATGCACGCCCCTTAAAGATATCTTAGAAATGGGGTGAGATCGACAGTAGACAGTCTAAGGTTAAAGCTTTTGGGGTTTGGGGATGAAACCACAGAGTCAGGTAGTGCATTCCAAGCATTGATCATTCTGTTGCTGAAGTCGTATTTTCTGCAATCAAGTTTGAAGCAGTTTACATTATGTTTGTATCTATTGTGTGCTCGTGTATTGTGGCGGTTGAAGCTGAAGTAGTCGTTGACAGGTAGGACATTGTAGATAATTTTATGAACTACGCTTAGGTCATATCAAAGGCGGCATAGTTCTAAGTTGTCTAAGCCCAAAATTTCAAGTCTGGTGGCATAAAGGAATTCTGTTGTGAGCAGTGGAGTGGAGGACTATTACTGTGAAATATTTCTGGACTCTCTCAATTGTATTAATGTCCAATATGCAGTGCAGGTTCCAGACAGGTGAGCTGTATTCGAGAATTGATCTAGCAAATGTTTTGTATGCTCTGGTTCGCAGTGTAATATTGCCAGAGAAGAAGCTACGCAAGATAAGATTAAGAACTCTTAGTGCCTTTTTGGCAATGTTGCTACAGAGGACTCTGGCACTTCGTTCATTAGATATGAGTACTCCAAGGTCTTTGACAGAGTGAGGGTCATTTACAATGTTGTGTCCTCCCAGCTTGTATTTTGTTTTCTGATTCTTTTTGCCAATGTGTAAGACAGAGCATTTGTTGGTTGAGATTTGAAGTTGTTAATTGTTTGACCATTCTGACACATAGTCAAGGACTTTTTTGAAGGGTAGCAGTATTGTCGGTGGTGTTGAATAGTTTTACATCATCCGCAAAGAGAATGCATATAATATGCTTATAATATAATTGCAAAGGTCATTTATGTAAAGTATAAAGAGAGTTGGTCCTAGAACGCTGCCTAGAATAGCGACTATAAAGATGAACGTACTACCCAAAATTCTTTATTTATTTCAAACAGTCCCGATAAAATTAGGAAAAAAAAAAACTGATTTAAATAGGATAATTATGAAATTTGTTTGGAATGGGAAGAAGGCCAGAATAAAATCAAAATTGTTATAAGATAAGAGAAGTAGAGGAGTTTTTGGACTCCCGGATTGGGAACTATATCATCAAGCGGCGGCTGCAACATGGCTGAAGGATTGGATTTTACTTAAAAATAAAAGGATTCTAATTATAGAGGGCGATGACCTACAGATCGGCTTGCATGCACTCATCTGGGAAGGAAAACATAAATCACACACATATTTTCAGAGGCACCAGGTAAGAGGGGAATTATTAGATGATTGATTGAAAATAAAAGGAAAAAACTACATTAATATTCCGAAATGGTTATCTCCAATGGAAGCAATAATATACCCAAATGTTCTAGACCTGGACAAGACAGTAACATATAAAGAACTATTAAATGGGCAAGATAAGCTTAAAACAAAACAGGAATTAAATATAGCTGGTATAAAAATAGATTGGTGGCCATACGCACAAATACAGTCAAGATATAAAAGTGATGTAACACAATATGGATGAAAAAAAAAACAATAACGAAAACTGGATAAAATATTACTAGGTACAGAAGAAAAAATGCTATCAAAAGAATATAATTGCCTACTGAACATTAAAATGAAAGAGGAAATTGTTAAAGAAGTAATGATTATTTGGGCCCAAAATTTTGGCTACACAATTGGGAAAAAAATTATAAACTGACAATGGCAGCATCATACAAAGAAAATATCTATAAGATGTTCTACAGATGGTACCTACCTCTGGCAAGACTGGCTAAAATATCATCAGAATGTTGGAAGTGTAAACCTGAGCAAGGAACGCTTTACCACATGTGGTGTACGTGTCCTGAGGCGAAGAAGTATTGGGGAAAAATTAAAAGATGGTTAGAGGAAATTATAGAACAAAAATTAGAACTGCAACCAGAACTATTCTTATTAGGAATTATAAGGGGAAATATAAATTAAAAAAATCAATATAATGATTCTCCACATAACAAAAGCAAGCAAGGATTACCTTCGCACAAAACTGGAAATCAGAAACTATTCCCACAAGCACGATTATAATAAAAAAAGTGTTAGAATGTGCAGAGATGGACAAACTAACAATGGAGTTACATGACAGAGAGGAGTCAGATTATTACAAAATATGGGACAAATGGTATAACTGGTTGGAACATAAAAGCAAAGTCAATTTATGAAAAGTACGACAAATGTAAAAATAGAAGACAGAAGTCATCGAAGATTAAGATAGATATTAAGGTGTAAATGCAAGCAGATATTATGGAATGTACGAACAATATAAATCAAAAGAAGAAATGATATAACTGATGGTGTAACTGATAATGGACAGCTGTAAAAGTGAAATTTATGTTTTTAAATGTATAAAGTTTAATAAAAAATATTTAAAGAAAAATAACGCTGCCTTGGGGGACACCGCTATTAACAGGTTCAGGATTTGATAGGCCGCTCCCTATGTTGTCTTTTTGACAGGAACACAGCTATCCAATTATGTAGGATCCAGAGATGCCCTAGGATTTTAGTTTTAGAAGTATTTTGTTGTGTACCACTGAATCAAAGGCTTTACACAAGTCTATGTAAATTGTGTCAATTGCTTTGCTCTGATCGAGTTTTGTAGTCCATATGTTTTTGCAGTGTAGAAGTTGTAGATTACAGGATATATTTTTTCTGAAACCAAATTGTTTGTTAGAGAATAGGTTGTTTGTTTCTAAGTGGAGGGTAATAGATTGGTTAATGATTGATTCCATGACTTTGCAGGTGACGCAGCATAAAGAGATTGGTCTGTAATTTCAACTAGGCTGGGGTCTTCCTTTTTGAAGATAGGGATGACCGTGGCTAGTGACCATAGGTTGGGTAGGGACCTGGTCCTGAAAGATTTTTCAAAGGTTATGCTTTTTTTCCAAAGATTATGAAAAAGATTATTTTCTCCTCAGCAATATCATGAAATCTTAGTTGCAATTATTTCTCCAGTTGCTCCATCAAGGCAAAATTATCCATATCTCCTGCATATTGTAAATCCCTGGTATCCACTCTATGTTCTGGAAAATTTACCTTTTCATTTGTCTGTTTGACCTCTCCCACAATTTGACTCACCTCCTTACAAAGTTTTTTGTCTATATTATCTTTTTTTGCCTCTATTGTCTATATAATTTTAGCTGAGTATTCTTCCAACAATGGTCTCATAGAATCCAATTCTCCTGATCTTCTTTTCCTTACACTTCATGGCCATAATGTGAATTTTATTAATTTCAATCAATATTAATTTATTAATTAACTTTACTAAATTTTATAAAAAGTATTTATGCCAATGCTTTTTGTTCTATTTTACATTAAATTATATATTTTATATAAACAGTTTTATGTTCTTTAACCCCTTTCAGTAATACGATGTCAAATTCAAGCTATTTAACCCAAACTTACCTCTTTTGTGTCAAAAGAATTTATTCTATCCCAAAGTTCTACAACTTTCAGCAACAAGTTAGTCTTTTCCTCCCTCTTGTGGCTAATATGAAGATGACGCTTAAGTGCAACAGGGCAGAAGCAGATCAAAGGTTCTTTTCATCCAATCACGTTCCATCTTTATCAGAAGGTTTTGTTCCCCACAAAACATACTTCCTAATCCTCCCCAACAGAATAGAAAACAAATGCCCAGTTTATTAAAAAATAGGTCTTCCCCATGCCCACAGTTTTTGTCTATATTGAATTCTGGACTTCTGCACTTTTTTAACCTACAATTTTCAAAAACTGTAAGAAATCACACCCATTGCATTATTTCAACTTTGTACTAATCCAGCATGAGTCAGAGAAGTGGACATACTGTGACAATGATTTACTCACACTTCAGTAAGGCATTTGACAAAGTAGACCAAAACTTACTTCTTGGTAAGATAGAAAAATGTGGGATGGAGAACATCAAGACCAGATAGATTCACAACTGGTTGATCAATCTCACTCAACAGGTAGTCCTCAATGGAACTACATCTACATGGAGAAAGGTATGCAGTTGGGTACTCCAAGGTTCTGTCCTGGTCCCAGTACTCTTGAATATCTTCATAAATGATCTAGATGAGAGGATAGAAGGGGAACCAATCAAATTTGCAGATTACATCAAGCTGGAGGAATTGCCAACATCTTAGAACATAGGTCCTCAAACTATGGCCCACGGGCTGGATATGGCCCGCTGGCCCAATGTATCTGGCCTGTAGAGTGTTGGGGTTCAGCCCTGCCCCTCAACCCTCTTCTCCCAGCCACTCCCCACATGACTGGCTTTCCCCACCTGACGGGGGCCCTGGGGAGGAGGTCCCTAACTTACTGCAAGGCTGCACCACCCTCATCACCCCTCCTTCAGCTGTCACCCTTATCGTCCACTGTCCAGCCACACTTCCCACTTCTGCTCATTTCAACGGTTCAATGCTCACCATACCGTTGCTGCCACAAAGGTAAGGCTGAAGGGCATGGGAGGGTGGGTGAGGGAGCACGGGTGGAGGGGTGTTGCCACCGGTACAGCCACATGCTCCCGGGCCAGAGGGTGGGCAGGTGAGCAGCTGCAACCAGTTCCCCTTGTCCCAGAGAAGAACCATCTTCAGGACCTCTCTGCTAGCAGCCGCCCCCTTCTTCACATGGGATTGCCCGGCAGCCTCACACAGGATCACCCCCTTAGGCCAGGGTGACTTTGAGGAAGAGCCAGGGAGGGCTCTGATCTGCCATCTCCCATGTGCTCCCCTCCCCCGCTCTGGCCACAATCTCAAAGATTAGGAGGGCCGTGCAGGAGAGAAAAGAAGGCAGCAAAACTTGCAAGAGCGAAGATGGGAAAACAAAGCAAATGAGTGAACCCTCAGCCTGCCAGCTGGCCTCTTTGTTCCCCCTTGGTCCCAAGGAAAGCCCTCTGGAATGGCAGCGGAGGAAGAGAGGCCGGGTGAGACCCAGATGCCTTCTGGCTCCCCTTGTCACAGACGCATCAACCCACTCTTTGCTAGCAGCTGTCCTGTTTTACACACAGGATCATCCAGGAGTGAGGAGGAAGAGGGAGAAGGGGACAGTCACTAGCAGAGAGGGGAGAGAGCGGGGTTGATGCTTCTGTGACTGCCACTGCTGTTCCAGAGGGCTTTCCTTGGGAGTGAGGGGGACTAAAGAGGCCAGCCAGCAGGCCAAAGGTTCACTTGCCTGCTTTGTTCTCCTGTCTCTGCTCTTTAAAGTTTCACTGCCTTTTCTCTTCCTGTGCAGCCCTCACGATCTTTGAGAGTGTGGCCAGGTCAGTGGCAGGGAGGGATGGGAGCGTGCAGGAGGTGGCAGCATCAGACCCCTCCCTGGCTCTTCCCTGAAGCACCTCGCACCAACCAAATCCACTGGCCAAATGCCATTGCCACCACTCCATGCCTTGCTTGCGACAGGACAGCGGTGGCATGGGGGGCTAGTGAGGCTTCCTGGAATGCTCCCTGGCTCTTGCCCGAAGCAACTTGCACCAGCCGAATCCCCTGCCCTGAATGCCGCCATTGCCGTTCCCCGTCTTGCTCAGGATGCTCACCCTTCACGGCCCAGTTCCGGCGGGGCAGGCAAAGGTGTAATTATAATATCTGCCCCTGGGGAGCAGGGCGAGGGGGAGCTGGAGTGGCAAGATCCCTTCCAGGAGGCCCTCGTGATTAAGAGGGCCTGTTGCTCCTACTTCACCAGCAGGAAACCCTCCTAACCCCTGGCCCTGTGGATGGCGCCTCTGCTGCGCATGGGCTTGCATGTTGATGGCGTGAGCAGGAGCCCTGCACTAAAGGTGGTTTTCCTCCTCCCTGCTCAAGAAAAGGATTCTGAAAAAGCAGCATTGTAGATTTTAAGTTTACTTAATTGGAAAATGTGAGCACATCTCCCGTGCTCCCCTCTCCCTCTTCCTAGGTTTCAGATTGAGGCTGTGGGCTCCCTGACCAAGAGCGGGGCTGAGGGGAAGCCAGCCTTAATTTCAATAGCCAAATTGGGGGTGAGGAGGGGGAGAGAGAGGCAGAGCTTTCTGGGAAGGCAGGCCAGTCTAGGAACGCCTCATTTTCTCTTCCCCCACCAATTAAGGGGGCAGGCAGGCAGGCAGGCTGCTATACTTGGTAGTCTAGCTCATCCCAGGAAGGCAGAGGAGGACCCTGTGCCAGAAGGGGCTTGCTTAGGTCTCATGGCTGCTGCTTCAGCCACAATCTTGGCAAGGGAGCTATTGGGGAGGGGCTGGAGGACTCAAGCCCAGAGGAGAAGCACCCCGTTTCCTTCTTGTCTGTTCTGGCACTGGAGGGAGAGCAAAAGGAGCCCGTGCTGGCTGGGGGACTTGGCTGGGGAACAGTCCCAAGTATGCAGGGGGTTGCTGCTGAGGGTGTGCCTGTTTCCAGGTTCTGGAGTGGACATAAACCTGCTCCTTTGACTCTCTAAGGAGGCCCAGCTGAGTCCCTTGCCTCCCACCCACCCAAAACAAGGAGAGGCAAGGCCTTCCCAGGTTTGTCCTATTTGTTGATTGTAAGCTCCTTGGGGCTGAGCAGAATTGCTGCAAAACTGAATTTCCTGAAGTGAACCACTAGACTCCAAAACAACTTAAAGAAGATCTAGTAAAAACAAAAGTAAATCAAAAGAGCAACATGCAAAGAAAAAAAGGAAATAAAATACCCTCAGGAACAAAACAAAATAAAGTTTAATTTGTGTGTATTGTTTAATAGACTGTTAAATTGGCCACGCCCACCCAGTCACATGACCACCTAGCCATGCCCACCCAGTTGGTCCGGCCCCTCAACAGTCTGAGGGACCATGAATTGGCCCCCTATTTAAAAAGTTTGAGGACCCCTGCTTTAGAAAATAGACTCACAATTCAGAAGGATCTTGACTGATTTGAGAATTGGACCTTATCCAATAAAATGCAATTCAATAGTTGAGAAAAACCAAATACACAGGTATAGAATAGCTGCTACCTGGGCCCTTGAGGGGCTGCCACAGAGAAGAGGGTATTATCCAAAGCACGCGAGGGGAGGATAAGGAGTAACGGGTGGAAGATTATTAAAGAGAGATCCAACCTAGAATTTAGGAGAAATTTCCTAACAGTGAAAACAAATAATCAGTGAAATGGGTTGCCTCAAGAAGTTGTGGATGCTCATTGACTGGAGTTTTTCAAGAAAAAAATTGGACAGCCATTTATCTGAAATGGTACAGGGTCTCCTGCTCAAGCAAGGGTTGGACTAGAAGACCTCCCAAGTCCCTTCCCATCTGTTATTCTATGTTCTGTGCTCCACACTGCTTTCCACTCTCTTTTTGTAGTAATTTTTGTAGTCGCTTATTTGATGGCCCACAGCCCCTTTCTTGGATAACAGTGAGCTGGGATGTAATCCTCTGTTCAGAGACAGAGGTAGACAGAAAGTTACCACCCACATTTCTTTTTCTATATCAAAGATACACAAACAAAATCTGCTACAGTACAGAGCCTACTTCTTGGTAAGATGCAAAAATGTAGGAGAGATAGTCTCGCTACCAGGTGGATTTGAAAGTGGCCGACCAAACAGTGTGTAGTCCTTAATGGAACTACACCTATGTGGAGAGAAGATATGCAGTGGGACTCCTCAAGGCTCTGTCTTGGGCCCAGTGCTCTTCAACATTCAGTTGACCTATAGGAGAAGATAGAAGGAGAACTCTTCACATTTGTTGCTGGATGTTAGGGATGCTTATCATCACTCCTCTAGGAAGGAGAGTTGGTTCTTAGCAAATTTCAATTAATTCCATCCAAGCCCATGACAAGATGAAATAAATGGCCTTCTGTCCAGTCTACTTTCTGCTATGGGATTGTGGCGCAAGGCTCCGACACCTCAGCAGGCAGAGCACTACAGCAGCCTCCCATGTGACCACGTCATAGCCAAGATCGTTATCCCCTCTGCTGAGTGACTGGGGCTCTGGCCAAGCCAAGGACCTGGGATGGGGCAGCAATGTGATGCTGGGACCAGAGCAAGACCCAAAGCTGTCACTCCTGCTGCCCTGGGAGAGGTTCAGGCTGCTGACTGTTCTGTACCCTGTGGGTTTATTTAGGATTAAACTACAGCACATTTTGCCATTAAAGAGGAAAACGCAAAACATAACATTGGTTCAAGTGTCCTCTGCTTTAGTGGTTTGGATCCTTGTGGTCCAGTTCTTTTTCATCAACCTTATTATTGAGGTTTATGGTTGAATTCACCATAAATGATTAAGTAGGACCTTTGATATGATGGAATGAGTAACTGAATGCCAATTAATTTCAGAGGATTTGTCCCAAGAATGTCTTGCTCTGAAAGACAATAAATAAATGTTTAACACATTATATTATATTGTAATAAATTCTGACACATACAAGAGGTCACTTTATTAAAGATTTACAGCGTCCTTTCTTTTAGAACTCTTCAGTTGGAAAGCCTATATCACTGTTGGGTTGACATTTGTATATTTGATTATTTAAATGGTGAGAAAATAATATCAAATGTTTTTGCTTATGGTTCGGAGATGCTGAACCATTGTTATTAGCTCTAGCAATAACCATTAGCCCTTTTCTGCCTTTGGACACCCAAAATCTTTTTTCAAATAGTTCTCCAAGGCAAAAGGTTCAATAGGAAATGCCGTCCCTCAGAACTGGGTGGGTGGGAGCAATATTTTTCCTTCCCTTCTCCTGGAAGCCAATGGCTGGTAGGGCCAATGCAGGGAGGCCCTGGGAGCTGATCCCACTGTTTAGCAGAAGGGATTGGTCACCAAAAAGCGCCATCCCAAAACTGTTTCTATCCTCCGGCCTTTCTTTTTTTCTTGCTGTCACAGTGCAGCAGCCTTCCTCTTCTGTCAGCACAGAGTCAGCCAATCTGGAGGACTGACTCAGTCTGGACTGAAAATCAGGCACAATCAGGGCTATTTACCCGCTACCAAGATGGATGGGCCTTCCTGTGAAGCTGCTTTCCATAATTGCCAGGGCTGGGGCTCCCTCCTTCTCCACAGCTCCTGCCTCAGTGTGGAACAGCTTAATTCCACCGCCAGATGCTCATTAAGGTCAACTGTAGGCTATGCTGTCATTACCTGAATTACCTCCAGGTGACAGGTCTTAAGAAGGCAATTCATACTTTCCATTTAGCAGGAGCAATTTCTATGACAGGATTGTTCTGGCAGAAATAGTCTCTTGCAGCATCTGATCGTTATTCTTTGGCAGCCTTGAAAAGCACAGGGGTGGATTTGCAAAGCTCTTCAACTCACCGGAAACTGTTTTCAAGAGCCACCGGGCTGATATTAAGCATTACTTGTGTCTGTAAACAAAACAGGCAATATTTTATAGGAAATCAAGAGTTAACTCACTAAAGAGTTTTGTTACTGCTTTGAGAAATATTCTTTTAAAGCTTAAACATGCTTTGTTTCGAGTTATGGATTATTGTAACATCTCTGTTGGACTCACAAAATATTTTTGAGGTAGCATTTTCAAGAGCCAAGGCAGAAGCGAAAACAGAAGTGAAGGGTGGGGAATTGCTGGGCTGGGCTTTGCCTGTGTGGCAACAAAGGCTGAGGTCATCAAGGAAGGCCCTGTCCTGAGGAGTTACTGTGGGCCACCAAAGCAGGTTCAGACAACTGAGAACATCAGAAGCCTAGGAGAGTTCATGAAACATTCCCCACCACCTAAAACTATGCTCAGCTTTATTTGCCATCCAATTAAGAATGGTACATTTCAAAATGTGAGACTAAACTGAAGCCACCATAAGGATTAGAATAGAATAGAATAGAATTCTTTATTGGCCAAGTGTGATTGGACACACAAGGAATTTGTCTTTGGTGC
>JANHFT010007121.1:0-18147 GCA_032467955.1 Pseudoxenodon macrops | reverse complement strand
CTGGCTGTACACCGCCCTGAGTCTCTCGAGAGAAGGGCGGTATAAAAATTTAATAAATAAATAAATAAATAAAATAAGATTGATAGTAGATTGTAAATTATAATACATTTTGATTTCAGCAAAGATTTGACAAAATATTATTTGGCATAATAGTGAACTGGATTTGTGGCTGGCTTGAAAATGATACTTAAATTCAAAAGGAACTATGCTAAGAGCTTCGTATATCCTTGATATATCCTTTATACAGTAACTGTGTAAACAAATGAATTAACAGAGCTTTTTATGCATATTTTGAGTATTGTTCAAGAGCTGTGGTGGCGCAGTGATTGTAATGCAGTATTGCAAGCTAAGTCTCCCCACTGTCAGGAGTTCGATCCTGACTGGCTCAAGGTTGACTCTGCCTTCCAGCCTTCCAAGGTTGTAAAATGATGACCCAGATTGTTGGGGGCAATATACTGACTCTTTAAATTGCTTAGAGAGTGCTATAAAGTACTATGATTTATGGTATATAAATCTAAATGCTATTATTATTAACAGATAACCCTTCTGTATAGAAGTCATTCGTTGTTTGCTCCTTTCATGCATTGCAGCAAAAAGAGAAATGAAACCAAATCGAAAGATTAGTTATGTTAGTGGACAATCCAGTATGTAAATTGCACAAACAATTGCCAAACAAAAGCACAAAAATAATCTAGATTATAAATTATTTGCTATATACTTCTGTACATTTAATCTTTGCTTTTGGTCCAGAGTTCTACTGTAAAACATATTCGTCAATGCAGATTTTTTACTGAAATGGGAGAATATAAAAACGTACAATATAATCAATACTTAGATGTAATACCTGAGATCTGAAAACAGGTTTTGTTTTCACACAGGTTCTGATTTTCAGTATTTTAAATTATATGTTAGCTACAGTATCTCTGCAAATGTGAATGGCATTCTAAAATAAAAATGAGAACCTCAAGCATTTAACTCTGGCAGCTTTCTAATTTGTTTTCTAAGAATGTTTCACCAGCCACATATACATTTCATAATGCTTGCTTGGCAGGCATACACACCTGAAAAATAAACTGGCATCTTTGCAAAATACAGCATTCTCCTCTCTCAGAATGGAAATAAATACAAAATATATTTTGCATCAATAGAATTAATAACAGCCTTCCACACTATCTGGTGAATTTTTTCTTTACTTTCCAAAACTAACAATGGTTTCATCTAGTGTGCAGTGTTAATGTGAAGAATGTCTACAGTACCTTCTCAGAAGAAATTCAGAAGATGTAAGAAATGCTGACTTCACTGGGTCTCATTTGACATCCCTTTCATTGAAAAAAGCATTGTATATTGGACAAATGTGTGTTCAATAAATTGATTAATAGCTTTAGCATTATTTCCAGCTGTGGTCAAGATGGAATTCCTCTTTGGCCTATGAATTAATCAACATGATAGTCTTACATTCATCAGAAGAACATAGACTTGAAATTGCAGAAGACAAATATTAGTTTTTATGGCTTTTTATAATAAGAAAGGGATGCTTTTGCTCTCCAACTATTAAATATGGAAGCACAGAAAAAGAGTAGGAAATGTGTTGCAGAGAGTAGAATAGATGGGAAGATTATTGTTTGAAGGTGCTAGGGCTAACATTTATTTATTTTTGAATCTCCTTAACTGACTAAAGATGCCAATTGCTAATTGTACTTGCTTTTTTATGGTAGGGAAATTGATTGCTGAACTGCTTTCAATATGACAAGAGAAATGTGATTATATTTTCATCATCAATTTGATATAGTCATACAAATAGCTTTCATAACAACTAGTGACATAATCACAATATGGTATGTTTCCAGTTGGTAATTTATAAATGTAATCCAATATCTCTGATTTTTTTATTGTTTTGGAGTAATGCTGAATTATATACATGCTATTAAAGTGAGAGTTGGATTGAGAATTTATTTATCTATTTATTTATTTTGTCAAGCAAGTATATGATTTCAGACAAAGTATTAGCATGATTGTGAATGGTTATGAGTACAATGATTATGAGTACATGATAGTTTACGAATACATGGGGACATTAGGACAGAGACGGTAGGCATGCTGGTGCGCTTATGCACCAGCATGGGTGTGGACATGGGGTGGACATTATAGAAGCTGTTAGGGTCTGGGAAGAAACAACCTGGTATTAATTCCCTACAAAATGAAAGTGACGGTCATTCTGAAATAACCCTGCACTTTGCTTGGTCCAGTGATAGCATTCTATGGGGAAGTGCTTCCTGAAGGAGCTGGTTTGTAATTTGTGGGTTTTCTTAGAATCACAGCTATTGCTATAGGGCATCTCACTAGCATCAAACCTTATTATAGTGTATAATCTTCCTCGAAGTCATAATCTAATAGTAGTTGAATGCAATAGATCTCTAAATTGGGTCTAAACAAATTCTCAAGCCTAATAATCTGATGGTTAATGGTTAAAAAGATGAAAATAATTTATGTCTGAGAAGCGAGCTGATTTGAGTGGGTGGATTATTCTTCAAAGTTTGGATAAAATGACTTTTGGGATTGTATCCAGTTCTGTGGCCTGACTTTAATAGGCATTTATGTATAAGCTATTTAGATATTCACTTATTGTCCATGTAATGCCTAACGCTGAAAGTAAATGCTGATTTCTCTCTCTCTCTAGCTATATCAACAGTAAGAAGATTCCTTATGTTGCAAAGGCGGAGATAATATTCGTTAGCCTTATTTCAACAGTTTGACCTACATAATGCAAAATCCAATGTAGGTACATCTCAACCTTGTGATCTAACATAATAGATGGAAGTGTTCAGAAGTTATAAATGAACGTGTATGAATATGTATAAATGTCAAATACAACAAATACACACATACACATTTTTTGGTTTCCATTTTATTAAAGCAGAATAAACAAACAAACAATATTTTGAAATCCTCTTTTTACCATAATTCAATGCTCTTTTCACCCTAGTCTTTGTCATCTTAATTAAAATGGCTACAAACACTTTCTAAAAAAAATCCCTGTTTTCTTCTGGTCTTAGGTAACTTAAGCATGCCTTCTCCCCAACTGCTTGCCTTTATTGGTGTGTCTTGTCTAAGCCTGATCCATCTTTTTCGTATTCTCAGTTTTGGGGGGAAATTATCAGCCAAGTAGGGTAAAAATAAAGGCATTAGTAAAATAACAAACATGAAAGTACAAAAAGCTGTGTGCATCATAGTCCCATCCCGCCCCCACCCCCACGCCCTGCCCCTGTTGTTTTCCTACCAGCCATATAAAAGAAAAGGCCTTGGGAATGTGTCATATTTGAAGCAGCTCTCAATCTACTTTATCACCTGTCTTCCCCAGAGGGGAGAGATCAAAGAGCAACTGCCACAATCTGTATCCTTCCCTGAATTCTCCAGGGAATAAGCTACAAAAGAGAGAAAGAGGCTATAATTTGCCAACAACAACTCAAGCAAAGTTAGATACCAGAACGAGTTAATAAAATAAAAATAAAAATAGCTGTAAAAAGATTAGTAGAGATCTTAACAGAGAGAGAATACAAATGGGAAGAGTAGTAAGTGCGAAAGAAAACAGTTCAAAGGCACGAAAAGTCTGTGACTGAATTGAAAAAAAAATGGCAGAAGGAAGTTGTGATTAACGATGCCTTTGTATTAGCCAAGCATTTGTAAAGTAGACAGGCTTAAAGTTAAGCATAATCATGGTATCAGAATCCAGAAACAATGAGATAGAAAAAGAGAGGAAAGAGAAAATAGCTTTAAGCTATCACTTTGGTGAAGCTTGATAAAAAACTATTGGACTAAAGATATAGCTAACATAGCAAGAATACCCATACCCCCCATTGGCTAACATTGGGCAGGAAACATGAGTCACTGAACTAAATACAGTTACCAGAAGATACATTGAAAATAATGTGCAACGCCCTATAATTCAGTTGGGAACTCTCTTTTTTTTTAACAACATGAATGTCTCTTCCTTTTATGTTGCAGTTTGCCAAATTTTTTGCTTTTCTTACTTGAGAAAATGCACTCTGTCTGGTGGGATGGGGGAGTCCTTCCTTTCATTTTGTCAGGATGGTGCCACAGATCTCAAGAACTAATCTTCACACAACAACTGTGATGACAAATGCCAAGAAACAGCCCACTTGAAACAGATGGTAATAAAGATTTCTGAAATAAAGCAACATTAAGAGCTCAAGTTATAGACATCAGCCATTAATTTTGTGACATATAGTTCCTTAGATATAGATCCGTAAAATCTGAGTATTACTAATGTTGCCAATGCATAAACAAAGTCAACCCTTCTTGAGCTGCAGGTCATCCTTTATTTATTTATTTTTAAAGCAATTGCATATATGGCTTGAATAAAGATTAGGAACTGAATCATTCTTACATCTCTTTTGGGTTTTAAAGCTAGGTTGAAGGGACTATTCACTTCAGGCTAGAAGAATCACTCTAGGTATAGAATAACCAGATTAGAGATTGGGCAAGGTAGAATATTTATGAGTTGGGAAGGATGAATACAGTATGGGGTTGGCATGAAGATAGAACTGTTTGAGCTGCCACCATGCTTCATTGTAAAGCTCTGCATAGATCATGATTTGAGGCAGAACAGATGCTTTGCACATAGAAAGTCTCAGATTTAAATGTGGCATCTCTAGCTAAATGTGAAGAACTCCATTTCAGATTCTCAAGATCTGTTGCCAGTCAATGATCAGATTCAGTGGTCATAAAAATGCTTAAATAGATTAATGGAGGGAGTTAATATGGTGTAAAACCCAAAAGATGGTTAACCTAATCAACTAAATCCTAAAAAGAAAGAACAGCGAATCAACAAGGCTCTTACTATTATTATTATTATGCTGCAGTTCAGATCCCATCTTCCAAACACTGATATTAAAGTAGCCAAAACACATATTGTTACCTGCTTAATAGAGTAACAGAGCAAAGGCTGTCATTAAACCTTGAAAATATTCTTCTGGTTTAAGGGCTAACATTAAACATTTCTTGGAGAAATGTTATATTCTCCAAATGGTGGGTTTTGTTCAGATAGTATGATTCTGGAGAACAATGGGAACAATCAATATAAAGACATTTCCCATACTCCTACATACTAAAGTAGGTTGCTTTTGTTTCTTATTGGAAATATTCCCATTCTGTTCTGTGTTCTGTTATGATTCCAGACCACAATATTTAAATAATGTCTTAATTCAGACTATATATGAATATAAACATTGCTAGATATTGTTCATTGAATAACAGATGTGGGCTTTTCACAACTTTTAAATTCAATATGCATAATGGGAAAGCAATGATCAGCCATAATTTTTAAAGAATACACACTAAAAACTAAATGCACAGACAATCGGCTTTATGTAAGTAATATATAAAATTTTACATGTGAAATATGTGTCTGACCTGCTTTAGAAATAGCCTCTGCCTAGGAATATTTAAGTTTGAGAAGCAGATGGCAGAAATAATTTAAAGATAAATATTTTCATTATAATTTAGGCTGTAGCCTTTGGTACTTACGAAAATAAGGTTAATTCAAAAACTAAAATTTACTTTTGAGAAAATACGATCATAGCACACATTTAGTCAGACAGGAAAACTATACCTACTGGTAAACCAGTCAACAGGTGTAAGCACCGATCTTGGGCCAAAACAAGGGAAATGTTTATTAAATTAATCTATTTAAATTTGATGAAGAATTAATATATAGCCAAGAAGGACAAGAGAGAAATGGGTAAGAAATATTGTGAAATACTAACAACTTTTTAAACATTAGCCTATCAGACTAGCTCTAGATGTACTGTTATTACATTTAGCAACTGAAGTAGTAGAAAGAGAAGAAATAATTTTCCATTTTGTGTAGAGAAAACAATCTTGAAGGATCCTGTAATTTATGCATTTCCTATGTCTATACTAGGAATTATGAAGCTGAACAATAAAAACCAATGAAAATCTAATCTGAACTCTTGTGTACTGAGCTTTCCAAGACTAAATGGAAGGGTTGCAGCCAAGCTTTCTAAAAAAAGAAACGTTTGCTTTTCTGTAAACTCTGTTTTGGATTGCTACATTAATGACTTTAGAGCACTGTTTCTCAACCTCAACAACTTGTATGTGAAGTCCACACATTTTAAAGCTGCTGTTGTTGAGAAATATTGCTTTAGAGCACAGGTGTCAAACTCGTGGCGTCACATTACTGCCACATGACTTTTTTTCCCTTTGCTGAGCTGGGGTGGGCATGGGACTTCATGGGACGCATCCGGCCCACAGGCCTCCAGTTTGACACCCCTGTCAGAGTGTAAGTCAAGTACCATTCACTCAAAATGAAGTGTTTCTTCTTCACGACATTCATTGATCTTTGATTTTTCTTTGTACTTTTGGCTTTTGGGGGATATCTACAGGAAGGTTTCAAAAAATCAAGATGGCATCTTTTATGACGCCACCTCCTCCCCAAACATCCCTGGGCCTTTGCTCTACTACTGGCATGAGAGATTCATTCCCAATGAAACTCAGCACTCCAGAGCTTTATAAGGACAAAATTTAATTGCATTTGGAAATGTCTATAGATTAGGATTATTTTCCATATTTAAATGAACATGAACCATCATTTGCATGGAATTTTGAATTATGCTGTTTGACTTTAATACAACTTGTTAATTAATTCAATCTGCTCAGTTTTTATTCACGATGGCAAATGCAACAAGTACCTAGAATCTGTTTATGAGAACATATGAGAATTAAAGTCTGTGGGATCAAGCATTTTATATATCAGACTGTCAAACCCCCCTTTAAAAAAAAAGTATGGTACTATGTAAGTGTGCAATTTTCAACATATGCAATCAAGAAACAAGAAAGACCTGGGTGAGGAGATGAGGGAAATAATTCAGTATAGAGCTAAATCTCCACCCCAGATTTCTGGCAGAAGAACAAGGGTGCTGTTATATTAGATGTGTTGGTTGGGAGAACAAATACCTTTTAGAGGATTAACATTAGGAAAAAGTCAGGATTAAAGTAGAATTAGCACAGTTGTGTAACTGAAACTCTGCCGCTCACCAGTTCAAAGGCAATAAACCTCTGGCCCACCACCGCTGCCAAATGATGAGAAGGTAGAGTTCTTTATAATCATGACAACATGGAGGGAGGCGAAGCGTTTCAGAGAAATGTTTGAGTATTTTATGACAACCTCTGAAAACCTCAGATGCAACACAACACAGACACCTATTAATTTATTCCTTTGCCTGGTCTGAGAGGGTGGACCTCCTGTCTAATCCTGCCCTTCAGGATTCTTAATTTTCAGGACTGCTCAACCCAGCCAGGCCTGTTTAACAATTCCTTTTCTGAATGAGACTCTTTGAAGAGGCCTCCTTTCTGTTCAGTGACATGAAAGAGATACTGAAGCTGATTATCAAAGGCATGCGCTCTAAACCACCAAGCGTCTAATGCCTCAGGGAAGTAATATTATATCTGCCTTCAGATTTTACATCCTCCTCCCCCCCCACCGCCACCCGACAAAGACATTGGTAGTTAACTTGAAAATCATCTCCTCCATGCCTCTCTCCTGATTAGGTTTTCCCCCCCTCTCTCCTGTTCTCTGTCCTTTTTATTCATTTCTATTTGAGATATTAATCTGAAAGGAAATAAATTAATGGCTTAAGCTTGTAGGACATGCTATGGGAGTATGTTATTTTGAATTAGATACAACAGCAATTTCAAATGAGTTGTTCCAGAGCAATGTCCCCACTTACTTGCCCCTGAGTGAATGGCAGTCTTAAGAGAAAAGTCTTAAATAGAAAAATCTACTCATTCTTTTGGAATATCAGAAGTATTAATATTTCTGTCAGTTTATAGGAAGGTTTGAGACGTGAGCTATACTTTATAAGCAGTCTAAGGTTGGCATGTTCAAGAGAGCAGCTGAGGGTGAGGTACTATAGTGCCCAGCTCTTTAGTTTGCACAAAGAATGGATAATAAAAATTAACACAATAATAGAGTTGGAAGGGACCTCAGAGATCTTCTAGTCCAACCCCCTACTCGAGCAGGAGACCTATAACTTTCAGACAAGTAGTTGTCCGATAGCCTCCAGTAATGGAGCACCCAGTTGATGTTCTTTATAGGGAGATAGAAGGGGCTCCATCTTGATTAGTTTTAAAAGTCAATGTTTCTTTCCTTATGGCCTATAATCGTGATGGCGAACCTATGGCACGAGTGCCAGAGGTGGCACGCAGAGCTTTCTCTGCTGGCACGTGCGTCGTCGCCCCAGGTCAGATCACCGAGGTGTTTCTTTCTTGAGCTTCTGTTTTCCTGAAAACAATGAAACAGAAGCTCACGAAAGAAAAAGATCTTACCTCTTGCCACACTGCCGGTGTTCGGATGCCCCACCTCCCGCCAGTCAGCTGTTCTTTGGGTCTCTGCTGCACATGCACGCATGCCCGTACATGCACATGTCCACTCATTCATACATTTGTGCATGTCCGTGCATGCAACTTTCCGTTTTGGCATGCACGTGCGCGCAGTTTGGGCATTCGGTGTCTAAAAGGTTCACCATCACTGGCCTATATGATTATTTAGCTGACATTCCCATCTTTTATCCACCAAGTCTCCATTCTCCCCCACTCCCCCAAGAATATGCATTCTTCACTTATTAAGGTCATATAAAAGTTCAGATTAATGTTGGAATCTTGAATGCAGAATCATTCTGAAGTATTGGTATAAAATGTAGTTGTCTGATATATATCAAATACAGTCTCTTTTTTATTAGTTAAAGAAGTCAAGTCTAGGCCAGATGGAACTTTACCAAAAGAAACGTATCTGGGTACTGGTTTTATTGCTACACTGAAAGTAGAGATTTAGTCAGGATGCCTAAACCATGCTTGGGAACAGAAAACTTTGAACTTTGTTTGTTTTTATTTCTATGGAGGAATCCGGCATCCATTTATTATGGAGTACATAATTGTTATGGGAATTGAAGCATAATCTAATCTATAATTGAAATCCATGTATTGTTGTACTATCTTTTATATCAATAAGAAATCTACTCTAAATCTAAAAGATCAATTATAAATGTCAAAGATCAATAAATTTCAGCAATTTATCTGCTGAAATAAATAATTTATTTACCATATTTTCCAGACTATAAGATGCACCTACCTTTTTGGGAAAGGAAAACAAGAAAAAAAACGGCCTCTGCCTCCTAGCAATTTGCCTCCTTGCAGCAAACAGCCCATTTCAGTTTCAGTACAGCCTGATTAGCACAAGCAGCTGATTGTCAGTTGATCGGCCTCCCGATGATTAGCTGTTTCAGGTCCAGGGATTGCCATAGCCTATTGCTGCCTCCGCTCTCCCCATTTTCGGTCTCTGCATGCCCCATTTCCCACCCATTCCAGGCAGCGGGGATCGGAATGGGTGGAAAATGGAGCACCCAGAGGCCAAAAATGGGATGCTGAGGCAGAAAATGGGGCACATGGAGGCAATAAGCAATGGCAATCCCTGCAGCCTGAGACAGCTGATCATCAGGAGGCCAATCCAACTGACAATCAGTGCTTGTGCTAATCAGGCTGTGCTGAAGCTGAAACTGAAAAGGCTATTTGCTGCTTGCTGCAAGGAGACAAATTGCTGGGAAGTAGAGGCCAAAGGCTGGGGGCTGGCAGGTGGGTGGGGCTATATTTAGTGTATAAGACGTACCCAAAATTTCACCCTCTTTTAGCAGGAGTGGAAATGCATCTTATACTCTGAAAAATACTTTAAAGTTTATCAGCAAAAAATGGACATCTAAGAGTCAAATATACAGACAGTTGCAAAACAACCTCAGTTAACTTGATTTTTCACAAATTGTGACCTCTTTCAGATCTGTCTAATATGCTATACTTGTACGACAAATGCAATTTCCCATCTTCATTTGCGAATTTTGATTTGAACTGATAATCTGTTTATATGCTTATATTCCCCCCTCTCTCTCTTACACACACACACACACACACACACACACACACAGTTTTCAGATTTAACATTTATCCACATTTTACCTAAACTACAGTAAATTTTGTAGGAACAAGTATAAAGATAACCCCTGATCTGGCAGGTTTGCTCCAATGGCTTTTTAAAAATAAATAGGCTTTTGTTCTTCTGGAGATAATAAGCCATCATTTATTTGTGATTAGTTATATCTTGCCTGAAGCCATGCATTTCGTGTAAAAGCAATATAATGGGAGAGATTATGAATAACAGCAATCTTATAGCTATCTTGGTTCATAGGCATTCTCAGCATGCCACAAAATATCCAAGGATTTAAATGAAATACATGGCTAGCTTACATTCTCTACCCTATACCCTATAAAAAGATTATAAGGCAAAGTTCTCCCAAAAGAAAGCAACATTTCCTTTGTAGAATGCATGTAATCAATTTATTGGATGGATGTGTTTCTACACAGTAGAAAGCATGTATAAAAGGAAAAGGGTCACTAAACTACATATACTTGGGAAAATTGTACCAAAATGTGCAGAAAGCCCATATGCATTCCCATTGGTACAGAAACAAGGTGGAACTTGCTGGTATTTGAAAAAGTAATCCAAGCAATTATAAGAAGCAGATTAGCCCAGTTTAGGACTTCCTCACATATATGTAAAAGTCTCAATAGTGGCCACACCTGTTTATCCACTTCCAACTGCAAACTCTGCAAAGTTCAGATCCATCAGTGCTACAACATAGGCTCCTTTGATGAAGGCATGGAGAATGGCAAAAGGAATTCCCATGCCTTCATCAAAGTTTAGTAGTTGAAGATGCCTATTCATTTATGTATAATGAGAATATAGCTGCACAACATCCATAAACTGCTTCTGTCTTATGCTCTTGTTAGCTTGGCTGTGAATTAGCATAAGAAAATCCTGTCAAGGCACTTTGACAGCAGTTCACAAAGCAGTACAGACTTCAAGCTACCATATCCTTTAGTAGCCATCTCTCCTGCTACTTTATCTTCACAACTTTACATTCCAATCTACAAACAAGGAAACTCTGAAGACTAGGTCTAGATAAGGGAGAGGGGGGCACATTAAGTTAAGTTAGATGTAGATGTACAAATGCAAAGCATTGAAATGAACATTCATACATGCAGGCATTACAGGGGTTGTTCTAGAAAAAACTAAAGATCACCTAGCAAAAAAAAAAAAATGCGGTACTTGAAAGTCTAAAATGAACCTTGAGGATACATTTGTGATGGGCAAGAGTTAATAGAAGGTGGCATCATCTGTTCCTCACAAATGGTTACTCTCCTGTACTGTTAATGTACGATTTGGGTGTATGGACAAGTGGATCCCTTAAACATTTTTGAAATAACCTTGTTTTCTTCTATGCCAAAATAGCTTTTTCCCCTCTATTATTTATTGTCCATTAAGTGAGTGATCCAGTAAATGAGAGTCAGTGTAGAACTGAAAACAGTGAAATAATGGGAATTTTCTTTTGACTTATTTGTTGTATTGCTTTTATTGTTTTAATTCAAGACATTGTTTTATGTCTTGAATTAAAAATATTAATTCATCTAATCATTTCAAAAGTGAACCGCATGTCAGATATGGTAGAGTTCTTTCTATAAATGTGTTCTACATATGTGTTCCTCTTGCTTTCCCCATTAAAAAGACGGTTTAAGAACTTCAGTCATTTGGTATAATGGTTTTAAAATGTTTGCACTATATGAGTAAACAATTGCACATATGGCTAAACAATTTACAAATCTTCTAACAGAGGTTTCAAGTGTGTGGCTCCATATCCCCTTCTCAACTTAAATCTACAGATGTTGTGGACAAAACCCCTTATTTAAATTCAATGGCTCAATTCTTTACATTGTTTTCATGCAAATTATCTTGGCAAATGTCTTTGCAAGCTATTGTTAAAAGTCTGTCCTATAAATATGCTTTTTAGTTGACTTATAAGTTTTATTTGCAAGGGACAAAAATGATATTTCTCCATTCATGCTGTTTTTACACTGAGAAGTGCATTTTTCTTTGCTTTATTTGAATCTGAAGCTAACCAAGTTCCTTTCCTGTTGGCCACAGTCTTCAACCATGCTTTAACCATTATCAAAGACATTCTGCTAGTCTTAAACTACCAGCATCTCTTTGATAAGAAATGATAGACTGAAGAAATGGTGGATTAAAGATAACCATGGTAGATTAAAGAGCTGGCCAGTAGAGCAGCTCTTCAATAATTCCTCTCCAGAGAAGGAAAGGACTTGAGATTGCCCACAAGTGCTCCAGACAGCTGCTCCTTGTGAGGAGACTACAAAACAGCATCTCCAGTGGGTTTAGAGCTCTGGGAGAAGAGGGAAAGACATCTTGCTCAAACAGCCTTTGAAAGGATACTAGGTTTGCATACTTTCTTTTCTAATCACTTTCAGAAATAGCTTTTTCAGCTATTAGGAACCTAAAGGGAAGTCATGTCCATTACTATCAAAAGTTCCTTAAATCCGGGAAGTACATTATTCATCAGGATGCAAATAGTAAGCCAACAATGCAAATTTCTTCATTTACAGTAATTTACATAATTTGTAAAATGCCATTTTGCTAATAATAAACATTGGCATAAATAAAATACATGTAAAATAATAATGTAGATTTAAGTGCAATTTGGTTGTAATCTATTATTTTGAAAGCTTGTCTAAATTGATACTTTGTCCACTGCATTCACAAGCCATTAAATCAAGGTTTCATTGTAGTTTTGTTTACATCTGGGAAGGTTACTAGTTTCAAAGTTCTCCTGGATTACCATGATAAGCTTTTCCTGGGCACAGTAATGCATGGTGCAGCTGAGCATCTTGCACATGTCTGAAAAAAAGTTTCATTAGTTTTCTTCTGATTCATGTTTTTTTCCAGTAATGGGACATAAAAATCTCTTTAGTTCCTGGAATACACCTATCAATGATATTTTCCTGTTAACATGTAAACACCGAGTATATCACCCAATTGTTATGTGTTGCTGTTAGTGACAAGGGGCCCTCTCTTCCTGTAGAATGTTTCTACTTCATCAGATATCCTGGCTACTGAAATGTACCAATCAGATGGAAAAATTCTGCTGATGCTGTAGTAGTTGCCTTTGAAGTCCAAGCACTGGTTTCTTTTCCTGGCAACTATGATGGTCATCTTTGCAAATTTATTGCATTCATCTTGCTCTCCCTCTCCCTCTCCCTCTCCCTCTCCCCCACCCCTCACACACACAAACACACCCACCACGTGAGCATTTCCGTATAAACTACCATACTAATCCAGCCTGTTATAGACTGGAGACTCAAGCAATGTGTGATAAAGGTCACTGCGCTCTATCATTTTCTCCTCTCCATACTTTTACATACTTATTTCAGATTTTGGAAGTTGCATCCTTCCATCTCTGAGCTAAGAGAATTCAGCTATTCAGTAAAAGTTATTGTTATGTTGGGAGAACCTGGTTACTTTGTTTGTGATTGCCCTGCTAAGACACCAACATTTCTGAAACAACATACTTCTATGCCGTAACAATAGCAATAGCATTTAGACTTATATACTGCTTCCTAATTCTTTACAACCCTCTCTAAGCAGTTTACAGAGTCAGTATATTGCCCCCAACAATCTGGGTCCTCATTTTACTGACCTTGGAAGGTGGAAGGTTGAGTCAACCTTGAGCCAGTGAGGATTGAACTCCTGGCAGTGAGCAGAGTTAGACTGCAATACTGCATTCTAACCACTTTGCCACTATGGCGCCTATTTAGGAGGAGGAGGGCATTTTACAAGCAGAAACCGTAAACTTTCCAGATATTACCTTCCTGAACTTCAGAGATTAGAGAGCATAGAAATCAAGCAAAACCTAGACCCAGAGAGCATTTAAACAAACCTGTTGCCCTACAGGATCAGAAATATGACTGTAGTCCCTAAAATATTATATCACACTATCACAATCATCAGGTGTCTTATATTTTCTAGTAGACTTGGAAATGATTGGCCTCAGATTATAATTCCACATACTATTGGCATCCAGGATAACATAGTATAATCTAAAAAAAAACACCAACCCCCATCCTCAGCTATATATAGCAATGATTCCTATATTCTGAAGTAGGTAGATCTGTTCATGTATGTTTTCTGCAAGAAATCTACTTATCAAGCAGTGTCAAGCCTGTGAATTTTCTGTGTTAGCTCTAATTAAAGGCTATTACTAAAAGCTCAGCTGAGTTTCCAGAGGGTCATGAATTTTTTGCAATGCTTAGTGTGAAGTTTGACAATGGCCTGGCATTTATGAATTGTTATTAGGAGCTTTGGGGTAAGGTGCCACTGGCAGAAAGAACTGAACAAATCCTTGATATTCAACTCCAAAGAGAAATCCAAACTTAAATAATTCTACCATGCAGTCTGAGAGACTGTTATTGCAAAGTGTCCAGAAGCTTTAATTGATGCAAAAGGAACTGGTGCATGATCCAGGTATTTAAACCCATATTTTGTAAACATAATTTTAAGTATTGTTTTTAATCTTAATCTTAAACCTTAAATGGCATAGATTCACTATCTTAAATGCCCCTCTTAGGCACAAAGTGTTTTGAAAGACAACATTTTAAGAGAAATTATTTTAAAGTTGCCTGCATTTTTTGTCAGCTTGTGGGAGAGGGTCCCTAAGGAGATGCATTTAGTCCCAACTCTCTACTTTCAGGAAAGGAGTTAAAACCAGAAAGACTTCAAAGTTGCCCAAAATAATAATGTTAATTGTTTTCTTTCAGTTCTTTCTGGTTTGTATATTATTATTTGAATTTTTTTAATTGAAAAGAGAAAATGTCCTTCCAGCAGAACTCAACTTTTGTGATGACTTCACAAATACACCCATGTAATTTTTGTGGCAGCAACACAGATGTAATTTGCATTTGCTTTCTTCTGGATTTCTTCCTCACTTCCTAGCCAGCTTTCATCTTTTATATTCCCTGCTAATCCCTACCAAAGTACTCAAGGCCCACCCTGTTTAATTTTTGTGCCGCGTACATCTCTGTGCTGAGACATTTTAAAATTAGCATTAACAAATACAGTCAGGCAAGGATAAGGAGGTTTGAATTCAGTAAAATCTAACATGACTCCAAAGGATGCAGTGACAATATTTTCTTGGAAAAAATAAAGGGCAAACTTGAAAAGGGGGGGAAATCTGAAAAAGATTCACAATGGTAAAAACATTTAATTGTCCATGTTTATAACTTTGTTTTTCAAAGGAAAATTCAGGAGCAAAATGAAGAAAGGTTGTTCCAAAATGTATATTGTAATGAAAATAGCTAAAATCAAATAGTCTATGTACATTTATTTTTAAAAGACAATTTGTTTTCCCCCCACATGAATGTGAAAGACTCGGCATTAAGTGGTACCATTTGAACAGTAAAAGTTCAATGACCAAAATAAAAGACAAAAATGATTTTTTTTAAAAAATCAGTCTAAAAGGCAGCTTTTCTGAAATGGAGAGCTCTCCTTTGTAATAAAGGACTGTACGAAAGAGGCAAACTGAGAGATGAAACAAGGAGTTATTCCTCTTCCAAACTGTCTTTAATGGGATATGATGGCCCACAACCCACGCTGGGTTCATGCTCAGTGAAGCCCAATAACACACACACAAACACACACACACCAGGGTGGAGATTACTATAAGAACAATTATTCGGTACAGAAGAAAAGACACAAGGGGATTTATTTATTAATTATTTATTTAATTCATCAAGCATGTATTTGATAACAGATATAAGTATAAACTTAATTATGAATACATGAAATGGATATGAATAAAAGGGAATATTAGGACAGGGACGGTAGGTGCACTTATGTACTCCCCTTACAGACCTCTTAGGAATGAGGGGAGGTCGACAGTAGACAGTCTAAACTTAAAGTTTTGGGGGTTTGGGGAAGAAACCACAGTGTTGTATTTTCTGCTATCAAGTTTGAAGTGGTTTACCGTAAATTTTTATCTATTGTGTGCTCATGTATTGTTATGGTTGAAGCTGAAGTAGTCATTGACAGGTAGGACATTGTAGCAGATAATTTTATGTTTATCCCAAAATTTCATGTTTATCCCAAAATGTGTGTGATCTCTCACATCCCTGCTTTTTTCTTTATAGGAACAAGGCAATTTGAATTATGTTGTTGTGCCAGTAACAAGTAAAGATGATTTATGCTCCCCTTAGCAAATTTTATTAATCAGCAATTTTGACATTTGCCACACATGCACTCTCTATAAAAACAGCATTCAAATCCCATTTCCCTCCCATCGTTTCCCTTTCCCCCACATCTTAGTTTTGTTTCCTTGTTTGTATTTGCCTTGTCCCATGATACAGTGGGGCTACATCTAGGCAAGCATTATATATTTTTAGAAACCGACTTTTTCAGCACTTGAATAAGCATCCTAAAATCTGAGCAGAGTAGACTAAATAGTAGGAATAGGATCTTAAGGCCTTTTCCCATCAGATGGATTATAAGAAAGTTTTTTGGCCTGGAGAATACAGATACACACGTCTGCCTTAAGCTTCATTTAAACACCTGTCATTTGGAGACAGTTGCATAGCTGAGTTGCATTTATACGCCTGCAAATGTTAACGTTCTGGATAGTGGGTGGTCAAACAACAATGCGCCTTGTCTTCTGCCAAACTCCCAACAGGAAGTCGGACCAACCAATCAGCATGCAAAATGTGCATATCCACACAATGCACGATTGAGATTCGAAAAGTGAGTGCATTGGCTTTTCTGCAACCATCTGCAACCTATGCTTATTCATCAACTCCTTCCCAACCTAGGTATGCATCAACGCCTATGTGCAGTTGTGGGCAAGTCTTAATCAAGCTTTAACCATTATGATCTGGCCAGGCTGTTGGGGATCCTGTGCTTTATGCTTCTGCCAGTTCATCCTAGACTGGTCTATCAGGAGCATAAATACTTTCACTGCTTTCTCAGGTTTTTCAATGGCGAAAGAAACGACTAAGTAAGCCCAACCTGACAAAAAGCATTCTCAGTTTTGGGAAGTCTTAAATATGAGAGTTTGTGACTTGAAAGTTATTGCTGACTTTAACAATGGTAATCATTTCACCCTTGAGACATAAATGAGAACTGGCAGAAAGGAAAACTCTGGCTGATCTTTTAATTTTTATAATTCCCAGATGGTTTTGCAATCTCATCTGTGGATGCATAATCACTCGCCTGGCTCTTACTTCAGTATTGTTTCATTGTTTACTCCGCTTTGTTTATACTGCTCAAAACCATTGCACTGAGCAGAACATCGACTCCTGTTGTGATGAAAGTTAAAAAGAGCAAGGGTGGTGGGGAAGGGGGCTATAGTTTACTTGTTTGTAATGTCAAGATGATTCAGGATGAAAGATCATTTCAAACACTCATGCTGATTGGGTCTTATTGCTTTTAATCAGAAGTCTTTCTAAAGTATAACTGGGAGAAGATAGAAGCTGGACAGAGCATATTATCACAGTTCTTTAATTTATTTTAAAAAAATACTACGGTATGTACTTTTTAGTGAGCTATTTGAAATATTAGTAAAAGGGAATAGGATGCACAATAATCCATGCCTTTTAACCATAGGGGAAATCCTTCACCCAAAACAAGCTTTGCTTAATTTCTCCTACATTTTGTCTGGTCAAATGGAATTAAAGTGTTCCATTCGTTCTTGTTTCCTACTCACTACGTGATTAGGCTTTATTTTATTTCCAATTGGAAAAAGTCATTTTCAATATCCACTGAAATTGGTAAAATTAAAATGTGTTTCTGGAGATCTTGCTAACTCGAAACTGATTGAGTTTATATTGTCTTAACTGCTAATATATAACTACTAGAATTTATAAACAGCATTATAGACAAGGCAAATCTATTCAGTGCTAAATGGTGAGAAAAGATTATGTAGGTTCAGAAGTATCTGTTATGTATTTATTCTATACCCCATTAGTAGTGACATATTTTATTTTCCTGGGCTCCAAGATCACCGCAGATGGGGGCTGCAGCCAAGAAATTAAAAGATACTTGCTCTTGGGGAGGAAAGCTATGGCAAATCTAGACACATACTAAAAAGCAGAGACATCACCCTGCCAACAAAAGTGCGTATAGTCAAGGCTATAGTTTTCCCAGTTGCAATGTATGGCTGTGAAAGTTGG
>JANHFT010007119.1:48422-64691 GCA_032467955.1 Pseudoxenodon macrops | reverse complement strand
GTCTTTGGTGCATGTGCTCTCAGTGTACATAAAAATACAAGATAAATTTGTCAAGAATGATAAGGTGCAACACGTAAAAAGTGTAGAAGAAATAAATGTTGGGTCCAAGATGACAATGGCATAAGATGCTTTTAAAAAAGGGACCACGGAGTGCATAACTAACAAGTATGAAATAGTTAACATATTAACTATTAATTTGATCACCCAGAAGCAGAATAAAGAGGTGTTTGTTAATTCTTGTTTAAAAGCAAAGCAAAGACCAGGTAGCTTATCCAAGTAGCTGCTTTAAGGAGTACATTTACACAAGATATATGAAGCAGCTATCTGCTAGAAATGTGTTATCCTCCTACCTTTTAAAGAAAGGAATGAAATTATTTAAAGATCTCTGGAAATAAAATATGGATTTTTAAAGTTTGAAGAAAAATATTTCTAATTCCAAAAAGATGGAATTAGAAAGTAGCAAGCATGTTTTTAAATTCATGTAGCAGCCAAATGGGAGTAAGATAATATTTAGAATTCCAGCCTATAGAAGAACGGATCTTTTCCTTTAAGTAATTTGGGTATTCTTGTCAACCACAAGTTGAACATAAACTATCAATGTAATGAAGCTGCTAAAAAAGTAAATGTTATATATCTTGGGATGCATAACAAAAACGTTGCTGAGTCTATCATCCAAACATCACGTCCCATGAGTTTAGATCATGAATATTAATTCATGTAGTATATACTTCCTTACTAAGACCCAATTTGGGATGTTATCCCTGGGTCTAAGCACCACAATTCAACAAGGACAGGGAGAAACTGAAGCAAGTTCACAGAATAGCTATCAAGATGTTGAGAGATCTGGAAATGAAGCCCTGTCATGAATGGTTAAAAGACCTGGGTAGGTTTAGTTTACAGAAGAGATGAGGGAAAATATGATAGCAGTCTTCAAGTATTTGAAGGGTTGTCACACAGAAGAAAGATGGGCTGGATTTTCTAGTGCCTGAGAGGCAGGACAAGATTTATGCATTAAAACTACAAGGAATTAAGTCCAAGCTAGACATCTTCCTGATTGCATGAATTGTCAGTGAAAAGAACAAGCTGTCATATGAAGAGGCTGAACTCTTTTGCTGAAAATATTCAAGGGGGAACTGGATAGCTATCTGTTGTGGAGGCTATAATGGTGTATTTGTTCATGACTTCTGAAGTGCCTTCCAACTCTATGATTCTACAATTGAATGAAAAAAAATCTTCAAAGTTGCTGGATACACAGAGAAAATATCTCCCTAGACAGATAATTTTCAATGTGGCAAATGAGGAATGAGAACTACTTCTGCCCTGAATTTCCATTAAATTATGAACTCATGAATTATCTTTGCATTTTTAAAATGAATGTTTATTTATTTAAAGAAAGACCTTGAAATTTGTACAATTTTCAGTAACTATTAATAAGCCCATTACACACACACACACACACACACACACACACAAACCCAAACCCATTCAAGCAAAACTTTCCAATAAACTCACATCATTATTATATACAGAAAATGTATAACAGGTGCTAGTCCCTTAGCTGGGATTGGCCTTAATATACATCAAGTTTTTCTCAAAACCTAGGATGCCAAATGTATTGACGATCCAAGTAGTGTGGCCTTTTATAATTGGCAGATGCAAATTTTATCAAGGAACATATTTTATAAGTGCTTGTCCAACATTTTTTTGGGTATGGCACCCAGTATGATGATAACCACTGGAACTACAATAGCCAATTTATACCATAAACTTTCAGTTTTGATTTTTAGATATTTGATACATTGTGATCTTCTCAAAGTCTTTGTCTTCTATTCTATTATATCTTGGTATTGTTACATCAGTTAGCCACACTTTCTTCTCTTCAACCACATATAATTCAGGTGTGTTATGAGCCAACCTTTATTTCTTCGCCGGGCGTGGTGGCGCGAGCCTATAATCCAGCCACTTCTTGGAGGCGCATTTTTATTGTGCATTTTCAACTACTTTTTTCAATTCTGTGTTTCTATTATTGTTGCTGTTGTTGTTATTATCCCAATATTTCAAGAATATTCAAGAATATTTAAGTAGTGATTAGTATTTAGGGGGAAGGGAAAGAAAAGGAAGAGTGACCTATAGAAAGTTCTTCCTTTAAGAGCTTTTTAATGTCTTACTTTTTTACATTGTTTCGCTTTTCTGTATCTTTAATATTATTTGCTATCACTTTGAAGAAGGTTATCATATGTTCACAATAAAGATTCATATTCAAAACAACTGCTACTATTAATGATAATGTAACAAGGGAACCCATATATGCTATAAATTGCAGCAGCTAACAGATGGCCTTTGATACAAACAGGGAGGAAGCTAATAACAAGTAGCAGTGTTAGCTGGGGATCTTCAGTGTCAGCTGATGTAATAGAATGTATGAATGGGCAATGTATAGTCAGTACATATGTTTTTAAAATGTATAGGAACCAAACCATGTACAACTTTATATAGTAGGTTAAAACCAGCATTTTTAATTAGACTAGAAAGCTATTGGCAGCAGGGCAGTAACCAAAGTACTAGTATATTATGCTGCAAAATCTTCTCATCATGTTAGCAGTTGATTGATTGTCATCTCATAGCAACTATGTAGATTTTTCCCTGAGATGATCTCTCCCTAGGCTGGTCCTTTAAGTCTTCCACAGTGCAAGCATTGCTATTGTCCCTGACTCCATCTATCTTTTCGTTGGTTGCCTTTTCTCTTCCCTGTCACTTTTTACATCATTATAAATTGCTGAAGAGAGGTAGGGTTTTACATGATATGTTCAAAAAATGATAATCTGAGTCTAGCCATTTGTGGTTCAAGTGAGAGGTTCTTAGTAGTTAAGACCACAGCATTTGGATTCCAATTGTCTTCAAATGGAATGTGATGATGTATCGTATATTGTAAAGACCTATTAGTCCATATAGGTCACAATTGGCACAACAATCAGATCCTTTTAACAAGTATTCATCTGTTGCTTGTGTAAAAGCACTGAGTCTGTAAAAAAAATCCTAAATCACACATCTGCTCCACCAAGGAGAGTAAAACACCTTTAAGAGTTAAATGTGATGTCAGAATTGAGCCATTTATATTACTATCTTGTTAGGATTCATATACTTGTGTGTGTCAGCCCTTCAAGTGCCCAGGCAACAGCATCTCCAGCCTTAGGTGGCATGTATAGTGAATAGAGGAAGGTTGCTCTATTCCAGTGGTCACCAACCTTTCAGGGATCACTAAATTCATAATTTTAAATCCCGTGGACCACTAATTTGATCTGCCTAATGACCGGCTGGGTGGGTGTGGCTAGGTGGTCACGTGACTGGGTGGGAATGGCCAACTCGATGTCACTCATGTCAAGGGGCATATCTCCATCTTCTACTCACCCCTCCCCTCCCAGCCAATCCTCATCTCCCCACCCGGGCTCCTTAGGGCCCCAACAGGAAGCAGTTGCTGGAGGTAAGTAACCACCACAAGAAAGAGTTAGCAAAATAGCTCAGTTCAAATTGGATGTGACCGAGAAGGAGGCTCAGAAGAAGCACCTCACTGAGGACTATGAGCATATGCTTTCCAAGGATAAGGACCTACGGGAGTGCAAGGCCAGGTACAGGGGCCTGGAGGCTGAGATGGTCAGCTAGTTCCAGGCCAGGATGCAGTCCCACTGGAACAAGGCCCTCCAGCTCTTTGCCACCAGCGGTGCTTCCCTCCAGCCTTCGCCCAAAGCCCCAGCACCAGGAGGCCAAAGCAAACTCCAAGTTGGAATTTCTGCCCCCCTCTGACCCACCCAAAAAGATTCCAAAGGGGGACACTCTGTGCAGCAACACAAACGTTCATTGCACTTGTCTGTCCCAGGAGTTGCAGTTTGAGGACCCCTGATTTATTGCAATATAAAAATGCAAATAAGTTTTCTGCAGACCACCACAATTTTCTCGCAGACCACCAGTTGGTGACCACTGCTCTATTCGACATTAATTCCAAGGCTGGGGAAGAAAGATTACAACAATATCCAATGACAACTTGATGAAGTTACTATATGTGAAGATAAAAGATGTGGACAAGAAGGGTATACCATTGTATACCATTTCTACTGTTTCATACCTCCTACTGTCAACAGACTCTGGTTCCTTACCTTTATTTCATGCCATTGTTGAACCTTCACAAGTCCTGGCAAAAGAATATTTTAGCCTTGGCTATAGAGTTGAAGGTGGGTCAAAAATTTATAGCTATCATGAAAACCATAGCTCTGATTCTCAGTGGATACAATACATTGTAACTGATCTTTGCTTTGGAGTAAGTAGCATGTGATCTGAAGAGAGAGGATATTAACATCAATCTGTTGTTATGGTCAGATTATCTAGTCACCTTGAGGCTAACAGCCCCCACTAAGTTCCATAGGTGAAATAGATCTATTAATGTGTTCTGCCTCAGGTGATTTATGGTTTTAATTGGTTTCTAGCAAATATTTGTGAAAGCTCCCAGATGTCTTGTGTGGCAGTTTGTTCAGATTCTACATGAGTGGTGGAAGATAGAGGTTACAAAAATATTTAGCAGGATTGTTCCTCAGTAGTTTTTTCCCCAGTAGATTGATTTTGGAATGATAACTGATTTACAAAAGAATTTTGGAAGATGAAGTGTCGGAAGAGATTCCAAGAAAAATGATGTTAAAAGATGAAGAGCAAGCATGATTGGATGTGGGTACAAGTTGGATCTCTTGTCTCTTGTAGAAAAATGGCACTTCCACTATTGTAGGAAGCATGGCAAACAGCCAATAATTGTGTTTTTTCTTCTGCAGAATACTGCAGAATGCTGACTATTCAATGTCACTAACTCCCTTTTGCATATTGCAGGATTGAAAGATTCTCTTTCTGAAGATTGAATTGTTTCCTAAGCATCTTGTGGATAAAAGTTTTCATATACAGATTTGAATGTAAGATGGAAAGGATCTCATTAAATGCTAAAGGTGGAATCTTTAATCTTATTTTGACACCTAAGAACATTGACAGACTGCTGGGTGAAGGGTGTATTCAGTCACCTGTAACAACAGTTTAGTTATTGTTTGTAGGACTGTACCCTTGAAGGAGGAGCAATCATGCCATTAGCCTTGTGGAAGCAGTAATATCATGCTTCCTCCTTAAGAAATCTTTACCCAAACCAACCATCCTAAATAATTATCAAATCACAACTTTACCTGCTTACCTGTTTACAGAAGGTTATACAGAAGGTAATTGGGCAGCCATACAGAGGGTGCTTGATGAAATAAATTATCCCTTCCTACTGGAGTTAAGATAGACATGGGATGGAAATTATATTCATTGTACCTATGGATGACATGCTCCTTTCCTTGCCCAATTAAATCTCTCAGTAGTACTCAGTACCATTAATCGTGTAAATGGTATGCAGGAATGATTTTGGGAGACGGTGAAAAATGCTAAGGAAAGGCCAGATAAGAGATAGTGTGGCCTGCAGCTGCATAGTTTATAGAACAAAGGTGATACCAAGAGAAATTTATTTTAATACTTGTAAGATTCTGTTAATATAGTTTTACAATAAATTATAATTAATTGATCTGGTTGTGTTTCCTGTCTCGTCTACCTGGTAAGATTGTTTTGGACCACCTGTAAATCTGGGTGATTGGAAATGTATTTTCTGAAGTAGTTTCATTCCTTTCTGAATAGGTAGTTCCAATCTCACAATAAGCATTGATAGGAAAAAAGTTTAAGACCTTTGGCAATATGACATGCTCAGGGTTCAAGCCACTCTCCTATTCTTGTTATCATTTACAGTCACTCACTGGAACAAGCCATCAATAGTTAATTATCCTGATATGCTGATAAATTCAGTTATTTATTGCTACCACAAGCTAGGCAGGAGATGTAGTAAATATTGACGCAGTATACGAAGACTATGAATAGTTAGTTGGGTGGAATGGAACAGATTCAGGCTGAATCATAGCAAAACAAAATTGCTGTATTTAAAGAGATCCTCTGGTTCCACAAAGATTAGTCTATTATCCTTGACATCGTTGCAGTTCCCTTGAAGGAACAGGTGTGCAATCTGGGGTTTTCCTGACTTCTATTGTGATAGCCAGGGAAGCAATTCCTTAACTTTGACCATTCTGTTACTTGTGTTTTTTCCTAGACAAGGAAGTTCAGAAAACCAAAGTCATTCTCATCTACAATTTGCTTTGCACTGAGCTGACTGAAGCTATAGCTAACACAGAATACAGTGGCCCATTTGTGATTTGGTTGCTGGTAGAATTCCAGGCTCAAATCAAAGTGCTCTTTGTAACTTATAAAGCTTTATATGATTTGGGGCCCTTGCCACTTTTAAGATATCTGAATATATGGGTTAGATTCAGGATCCATGAGCTAGCAATGAGATTGGGGTAGAGATCTGTAGGAATGATCTTCTCAGTAATAGTGACCTCATTCTGGAATAGTTTATATATTATATAAGATGGAAGATGTACATATTAACTTTTTGGATTTGATTAAGTACACCAATAAACTATATATACTGTATTTATATCAGATAATACTTGAGAATTTTGTATATTTGTTCCATTCCATGAGTTGGTTTGCACAACAAGCTTATTTGTAAACTATGGTTTATAAGCCAGAATGTCTAAGTTTATATAATATAACAATCCAAATAAACTACATTACAATTTAGGTTAATGTGTAAACATGTGAATTTGTCTGAAATATATGATGAATATAATCCTCATAATCCTCGTCAGTTTTAGTTTATGATAAATATGGGAAGTACATATATATCGTTATATACATAAGATTTTATCATTTGCAGTGTGAAAGTACAGCACAGCTTCCATAACTTAGTGTTTTACCAGAACATTATGATCACAATATTTAGAACTCCCAGCCAGCACTGAAGGTTCCTGTAACATCTTAAATTATTATTTGACCATTCATTCATTCATTCCATTTCTTTAGCCACCCATCTCAGCCAAATTTGTTCTCATATTTAATATGTGCAAGAACAAGTTGGCAAACAAATTAGAAACTGTAGCATGAATTGTTAGAATTTCTCATTGGTCCTTAAATATAATTTTGTAATTACAACATATGATTTCATAAATATCTACTATCCAAATTATTATTATTTTGCCAGAATGGTCTTTTAGTTCTTCCCCCTACTGGTACTTAGTTCTTCAGTAAAAATCCTCTGTGGATTCTCTCCCATGAATCAATACAATAAAAAGCAGTGACGGTTTTATTAAGCCTATTGCATACTGAACAGTACTTAAAATGAATCAGAGCACTGGACCATATAGTCTAGTACTATCTTCCCTGGCAAATATCAGCTTGTCAAGGTCTCAAGTAAAAGTCTTTTTCAGCTGTTGCATGATATTTTTAACTATGGGTTCCAATACTAGAACTTGGAGCTTTTTTTCATCTACACTGTTTAACACAATCAATATACCTGAAGTTTTAAGCTTCAATAACTATTTTTTAAGAATATAAATTATTGGGAACTGACATCCAATGAATTCAAAAATCACAGGTGTTTTCAGAATGTTGAAAGTGATGTCAATGTCTAACCTTTTGCTCATAAATGTGAATGCAACTAAAGACCTTCATAGACAGCACAAGGATATGCAATTTCAGACATCAAACCCAGAATGTACCAGTACTGCACATGCATCTCACTTACAGGTTGGTCCTCAACTATTGTGTTAATCCTTACAACAGTTTGTAAAAGTCCTTGACACAGGCATGAATGTTACTGGAAAAAGTCTGTTTATTGTACAATGGCCTACCAACCAGCTCACTCATGTATGCATATCTTAATTCACTTTCTGCATTTTTAAGGTCATGTCATCATAATTCAATAACTCTTTTATTTTTCAGAATATGCATACATCTGAATAGTGCCAAAGTGGGGACATTTTGATAATGCAAAATCAAAGTAGATTAATAGGCATAGAAAGGATCTAATTAAATAGTGCCAATGTTGGTTTTTAACTTCAGAATAGGTTCATCTCTCTGGTTCCACTCTCCTTGTCTTTGACAGGTAATAGTAAAATAATCAACTTTTTGCAGCTTCTACGTATGACTTATGTTCTCCACTATAGTTGAGCCCTTAGCCCAATGAACTATTGCATTCTATTTATCTATCAAGCAGGCAAGTAATCAGCATGCAAACTTTGAGCACCTTCATCACATTTTTAACTATTTTAACTACTGCTCTTTTCTCTGATGCATTATAGCAATTGCAATTGCTTGATGCAAAAATTCAGATCAGATTAGAACAACTTGTTTAGGGAAGTAGAGAATTACCAAATTGGGGGGGGGAACCTTTTTTTGAAAAATGATCTGCATTGGACATTTGTGAGAGGAAAACCACAGTGATTAAAATCTTCACTCAGAGATTAAATTTTTTGGGTGATCTTAGACCAGACATAGTCTAGCACCATGATGGTGAACCTATGGCACGCGTGCCACAGATGGCACGAGGAGCCATATCTGAGGGCAAACGAGGCCTTGTCCTATGTCAGCTCCAGCGTGTATGCGCAGGCTGGCCAGCTGATTATTGGTCTTCCAGATGGTGGGGGGAGGCCATTTTCGCCCTCCTCAGGCTTCAACAAAGCCTCCAGAACCTGTGGATAGCTAAAACGGACCCAATGGGCTTACCGGAACCTCCTTGTTTTTCTCCCTCTCCACACTTCAGGAAAGCCTCCTGAAGTCTGGGGAGGCCGAAAAACAGTACAACGGGCCTATCAGAATTCCGGAGGCTTCAGTGAAGCCTGTGCACACACACAGGGGACAGTGCAGGTGGTGGTGGTTGTGCATGCATGCACGGGGGAAGGACATTGCATTATAGGTGTGGGTACGCATGTGCGTGCTATCGCACGTATGGGCGCCCTTTTGGCACCTGGGCAAAAAAAGGTTTGCCATCACTGGTCTAGAACTTTGTAGATACTCTTTGAGGCAAAGGACAAAATACTCTCCTGAACGTATGATGGGATGAGATTGGAAGTTCAAGATTTAATTTTTATATTTATTTTGCCTTCTTTTTTTTTTTACCATTTACTGCATGCTATTTCTGACAAGACTATCAATTTCCCATAGTCTTATGAAAGAATTTCACAGAGGTTAGTCGCCAGATAACGGCATCTATAAAATAGTTTCATAGGATTTTTGACCTCCTGCAAGAGTGACAATCCTGTCAGAGAAAGAAAAGATCAATATACATATGTCAAATACTCTCCTTCAAAAAAAGGTCTGCCTGAGTAATTGGAAGAGCTGATCTGAAATACAAAGCAGAAAAATATGAAGAAGAGAGCTCTCAGTGCTTTGGGATCTCTGAATGTATTTTTTCCCCTTTCTCTTTCCTAAAAGCAAGTTTTGTCTGTGTATCAATTTGGATCTAAAATGGTGCTTACACTCTCCCACCTGTCCTTTTACATACATAGATACATACCGTGTTTCCCCGAAAATAAGACAGGGTCTTATTTTCTTTTGACCCCCAAAATAAACACTTGGCCTTATTTTCAGGGAAGTCTTATTAGTTTTGAGGTCCAAGAGGCAACAAGCATGGTCACCTCATGGCTGCTGCTGTGTTTTGGGGAGGGCTTATTTTCAGGGGATGGCTTATTTTAGCGCATATGCTCAAAAGCCTGATTGGGCTTATTATCCGGGGAGGTCTTGTTTTCAGGGAAACAGGGTATATATGTGTGTATATATATATACATATGGATCCATATATGGATCATGATTTGTGCAGTATACATATCCATCCACAACAGATAATACAATCACAGAATTGGGGATCTGTAAGGAGCAGGAGGATAATCTACAGAGGTAGGTTCCTACCGGTTCTATCTGGTTTTATAGAACCGGTAGTAACTCCATGATGATGTCACAGAGACATCTGTCGCTGTCTCCGTGGGTGCCGCCATCTTGGATTTTGCTTATGCACATGTGCAGAATCTAATTTTTGCTTCTGTGCATACACATACGCTGGTTTTTGACTGTCGCGCACGTGAGTGCTTGCGTGCTTTGCGTGCATGCTTGAGGCGCATCCCTGAGTGAACCGGCAGTAAGAAAATTCAGAACCCACTTCTGATAATCTAACTCATCTCTCTAAAACAAGGGCGTCAAACTCACATCGTCACGGCAGCATCACATGATGTATAGAGAGGTTTTTTTTCCTGTTGCTAAACCAGGCACGGGCATGGCCAACACGTGACACATCCGGGCCATGGGCTGGGAGTTCGACAGCCCTGCTCTAAAACTATTTTGAGAGGTGGCTGTCCAGCATCCTCTTAAATCCCCTAAAACAGTTTCTCAATCTTGGCAATTTAAAATTGTATGGACTTCATCTCCCAGAATTCCAAGGAAGGAAGGATTCTTCTAGGCAAGGAGAGATTAGAGATAGGAAAGCAAGTAAGAAATACACCAAAGTTCTCTGTTCAGTAAGGAAAAGGGCAAAGAGGCATTAAGGAGACTTCTTCATGGAATGAGTTTCCTATACTGTATAATCCAAGATATAATCCTGAAAAAAATAACATATTGATTCAGTAATTAAACCAAATATTGGTGTTATTTCTAATTTAAAATGTTGATAAATTGTTGAGCTGAATAGCTCTTCTGTTATATAAGTTTCTTTTATAAAAATAGTATATTTATACATAATGCATACAATAATATTCTTCAAGGCTTTAATGTTAAAGCCCTTGGGATAATGATTAGTTCTGAAGTTGTTCTCATTATGAATTGAGTTTGAGATCTCTGACTATAAAGTGTTCATTCCAAGGCAGAATGATATGAATATTCAAGAAACATAGGCTGAAATATATGAATGAGGTGGATTTCTTGGAAGCTACATGAGGATGTTACAACATGAGGATGTAATAAGGTAAACATTAAATAGAGCAAAAGGATTAGCAATAACACATGATTATAGTAGTTGGAAGAGCAACGGATGGCTTAAGGATGACCCTTATCTACTTGATTTGCTTGTCAGAGCAGACATTTCAATCTGTTTATGTAGAACCCAGATTTAACCTGTGATAAAATGCACCAACACCTTGTATATATGAAAAAGTTCTTTCAAGAAATTTAATTAGTAATACAAATCCCTGGTATTTATAGCTATGACTAAGTGGCAAAGCCATTCTTGACAGAAATGGTTCATATTACTTTTCCTGATGTGTTGTATCTTAAATTCTATTGGGACCTAATTTTCTGCTGAAAGAAATGCAAGGAAGAAACCAGCATCTTATGGATGTTATAGTCACTTCTCAGGTGCACACTGATTTCTGACAGCCCAGTAAAATGACCTGCTTCTTGCAGACTAAGTCAGAAAGTCTATACTTGGGTCCTTGTAAAGTATCTCTAATGAGGCAATTCATTAGCTACTGTATATACATCGGCCCCTATTCAGCTATCTTTCGTTCCTTTTCTCCCTTCCTCAAGCTAGTCATTAATGCAGCAGGAATACTGTAGAGTAAAATAAAACCGTTAGTCTTGGTATATATTACTGAGCTTTGTATCGTTAATATAAGACTATTATTTAGGCACCTAATCCCCAGTGTGGTTTAAACAAACTAGCAGAACAGAGGAAGAGTTGTCTAATGTGCATGACAGTGGAATACCTGTGTCTCTTCTGATAGATGATTCTCTCTGTCTCTCATACCCCTATATAAGCACATCTTTCTGAAAACTAGTTATTTGATTGTTGTAACTTTTAGATCTGAATATATACCGCACTGATGAACTGTAGTTTTATATATGAAACTATGGTTGAAAACAATCTGACATGAATACATTATGGTTGCATGACTTCTACAAAGCAGTATGAGAGCTTCAATGGTGTCAGTTTGGAGGCTCTAGATTTGAAAGCCTGGCTCATAAATGGAAAAGATTTTGCATTTTTCCAGAGGCCACAATGCTAGAAACAAAATTCTGATTTCTTTAAAGTTGATTCACTGCCTCCAGGCTTTTCTTTGATTTAATACTTGTAAGATCAGTAAAATTCAGTTTATTTAGAAAGGTTTATTCATTTGATAGATGTATTTATATTGTAGCTTAGTGTAATAAAACATAATGTCAGGTTTTATAAACTCCTGGTTATATTGCTGTATTTTGCAGGAACTAATTATCTCCCAAGTAATGCAGATAAGATTCTTGCCTAAATCTTTAAGGAGCCATGAGCCTATATATATCTGATGGCTAGGAGTTCACAATTCACAAAAAAAGTTTCAATTTACAATTGTTATCTGAAATTTGAGGCTTCATTATTGGCTTTTTAATAAAACTGATATCAGCATTTTAGCATGGCAGTTTTAGTCCTCTTTTGCTAACTTTAGAAAAATAGTTTTTTCAACCAAGGATATTTCTTAGGATATGCAAAGAATGCATATCCTAAGAAATATCCTTGGCATAACTTGTCTGATGTTAAATAATAAGGGAGTGCATTCTGGAATCCTTGATTGTTGTGAAAGTTACAGAAACAAGGCCAGATGGGAAAGAAGAATATGCAGTATATTTTGAGGGTGGCTGTCTTTTCTCATTTATAATCAATGTCTCTTAATTTTGTTTTCTGACACATCACATATACTGAATTTATCTATCAATTATTTCTCTACTGTATAGCTTGACTCTATCCTCTTTTCCCTTTTCCTAAAGTAATTGTAATTCATACAGTGATTTGTGTTTGTGTGTGTGTGTGTGTGTGTGTGTATGTATGTATGTATGTATGTATGTATGCATGTATGTATATTGAACAAATGACATTTATAAAATGTCAAAATATAAAATAAAATATATCCATGAAATGTTAATATGGAACTAGTTCAGTCCTTTAACATATGAAATCTAGCCATATAGGCCAATTATTGACACATCTTCAGTTTTAGTGCAATATATTATATTGATATAATGGTATTTATATAATATGCTTACATTTTTCATATTCTATAAAGTGTCTTGGGGTATTAATTGTAGATAATAGTTGTTGTTTGTCTTGAAGTATAAGAGGACCATTGAGGGATCCACTCACAACTTTCCAGTTATTTGTTTTTTCCTGAGAGTCTGTCATCCTCAGATGTTTTGGCTTTCTATTAAGAGGGGTGATAGGCTTGAGAAGATGTGTGAGTAAATAGAAGTTTTGGAAAACACTTGATATTAAAATATTTTGGTGAGTACAGTCTTTTAGTTTAGAAACATCTTCAGCAAAGAAGCCGAGTTTCCGGCACTGCACATGCATCGCATCTTGTTTTCGGCCTTTTTTGGAGGGGGATTTTGGGGGGCTTTTTTCTACTGTGAATGTGTGTGCGCACAACGTGCGCGTGCATGAGACACACCCATGTGACACGGGGGGCAGCAAACCGCTGGTGAGATAAGTTAGAACCCACCCCTGACCTTTGACAGGTCTCTGCAATCCACACTTCTCTCCATGTTCCCTGGAAAAGATGCCACTTCTTTAAAAAACTGCAGAAAGGTGTTGAGTTCATACTCCAAGGTATGTATTAGGGAGGAGGAATTAAAAGCAAATTCAATGTGAAATTCATACCAAAGAGTATATACCTCTGATGTGAAAATGATCTTAAGTCTAAAGAACTGAGAAAACTTTTGGGAAAAAATTGGTTAAATAAAATTGTGAAGCGGAGTTGAGTTGAACTATGTACCATATTGCCTGACCTGGAACAGCAGAACAAATATCTTCCTAAAATTGCATTAGATTTACAACAGAATAAGATTCGTAGACAGAAAAAAAATCATTATTTGCCTAATGGTTAGCATGATGTAATATACCGGTACCTTAATTTCTATTAGTAAAGTCTGTCTTTTCGTTTTATTTTTGGTTGGACATGAAAAGTCAAATAAGAGGAATATTGTTTCTTCTGTTCTTAACCGAAGCTCTTGTTTATACACATAACAAACCATAGCACAAAAACACTGCATGAGACTTAGAAAATCATTCTTCTGGAGGTGTACTACCTAGGTGACGAGATATAATAAGCTGTTGGCTGCCAGATTTCCTAGAGGAATTACACTTAGCAGCTGCACTTAGATTCATTTGCTCTGATTAATACCACAATTAAATGCAGCTGCCAGCATTTCCTATTTTTATCTTGTTTTTAAACTTTAAAATATAATACCTAAAATACCTAAGATACTAGATCAACCCAGCATCTCTTGATTTCTGATCATACTTTGTATATAAGATATTCAATAGGTGGACAAAATTATTGGGTGAATTTACTATTATTTTATTTATATTAACCATTACTGGCATAACATGACTATTTCTGAGACTAAATACTATATTTTTCGGAGTATAAGATGCACCTTTCCCCCCCCTAACAGAGGGTGGAAATGTTGGTGTGTCTTATACACCGAATACAGCCATTTTTGGCCTCTGAAGCCGTTTTTTTGGGTCCGTTTTTTGCAAAAACAGAGTGCGCAGACTGTTTGGGAAGCTTGCAGAATGCTTCTGTGCGCTGGGGGAAGGCAAAAACGCCCCCGTTTTTGTGAAAAGGCATAAATGCCCCCCTTTTTGTTTTCCCCCAGCCCTCAGAGGCAGTCTGCAGGCCTCCCAAACTGTCAGTTTTTTGCAAAAATGGGTGAAAAACGGGCCCATTTTTGTAAAAAAAAACAGGGTGCACAGAGGGTTTGGGAGGTCTGCAGATTGCTCTTGGGGCCGGGGAGGACAAAAGCTTTTTTTTCCTTACTTACCTTTTTGAAATCTTGTTGCGTCTTATACGCCAGTGCATCTTATAGTCCGAAAAATACGGTAAGTTACTTAGTTCTCATGTTTCCAAACATGTTACTCTGGGATAAATTTAAAATACAAGCTTTTGTAAATAGCCTAAAAACTGAATAAAGAAATTGCTAGGAAACTTTGTCGTGGTCTGCAAATGCTGCTCAGTATAGATACACTGTCTAATACTGATGTACAGGTAGTCCTTGATTTACAACCGGTTGCTTAACAACCGTTCAAAGTTACGGATCTCCCAAAAACTACGTAAGACCTATTTTTAAAATTATAATTGCTGACCATGCACCTTGCAGTTACATGAATGCATTTTGGGTGCCTGGAAACTGGTTCACCTTTATGGCTGTTTATAGGATCTTGTAGTCAAGTCAAGTGGGCATGATATGTTTTTTGCCAATTTTTGGCATTCACTTCCAGTTTCCAGAAAAAAACGCCCTCTTTTGGATTTGTTTAGTGACCATGGCATTTGCTTTATAACCATCACAAAAAATATCAAAAAAATGTGTCTAGTTGGTTATGTGATGCCTTGACTTTTGACTGGGCTCAATTTAAGGACTACCTATATGTGTTATGCAATTACATACCGTATTTTTCGCTCCATAAGATGCACTCCCCCCCCCCAAAAAATGGGGATGGAAATGTCTGTGAGTCTTATGGAGCGAATATTGCAGCCGGGTAATAGGATCCTTTTACAGTGCTGAGCCCTGCCTCTTCTGTCTTTGTCATTGCCTGCCTCTTCTGTTTCTTTTCCGCAGTGCAGGAGTCAATAAGTAGAGCTGGCACATGAGAGGACACCTATCTGTGGTCCTTTCAGGCTCCGCCTCCTGCTCTCACTACACATATGGTGCTCCATATTAACAGTATTCTGAATATTTTCTAAACTATGTGCATTTTATGATCAGTGCGTCTTATAGTGCGTAAATACAGTAATTTCTATAGGAAGGAAATCATTTTTAGAGGATATTTGTGAATATTACTTGAAATACAAAAATAAAAAAGATGAACAATGGACTCTATGTTAATATAATTTCACCATGTAGCACCATACAGGTAGTCCTCAAGGTACAAATCTAATGGAGCCTTCCAATTAGGGTCATAAATCAAAACATTCGTCAAATGAATCAGACTCAATTTTATTAATTTTTAAAATCAAATTCATTAATTGAATTAAATGGGTCATCAAATGAATGAAGATCTGACTTATTATTTCCTCCAATTCATTAATTGATCGCTACCATCATTAATTGAACTGAGAAGCTTTGCCTGCTTTTAAAAAAAAAACCACTTGCTGTTTCTCAGCTCAAGAGTCTTCAGACCAGAGGTGGGTTCCTACCAGTTCGGACAAATTCTATAGAGTAGGTAGTAAACCTAGGGAGTAGTTCGCAGAACCGGTAGTAACGGCAGCCTGAATATCACGTCCCCAACCCGGTTCAAACACCAGACTAGGTGTTTGTGTGTCTCAGAGAGAGAGAGAGAGAAGAAAGAAAGAAAGAAAGAAAGAA
>JANHFT010007116.1:79443-90278 GCA_032467955.1 Pseudoxenodon macrops | reverse complement strand
CTTCTTTTCATTAAACTAGGCATACCCAGTTCCTGCAACTGTTCTTCATATGTTTTAGCCTCCAGTCCCCTAATCATTTTTGTTGCTCTTCTCTTCACTCTTTCTAGAGTCTCAACATCTTTTTTACATCGTGGCGACCAAAACTGAATGCAGAATTCCAAATGTGGCCTTACCAAGGCATTATAAAGTGGTATTAACTCTTCACGTGTTTTGATTTTGATCGTCTACTGAATCAAACCCATCCTGATCATCAGTAAATGCAATGTTTAGAAAAGATTGTTGCAAATCTAGAGATTTTAAAGCCATACTGCATGCTGAAATGGAAAAAAAAAACTGTCCTACTAACTATTTCTTCCTCTTCTGAAATCAATATCATGGCTTTGGCCTTAGCTTTTAGCTTGCAAATGAGCTATTCTCAATAGCCCAATCAGAGTTTTAGGGAGGTGATCTATATGTTAGTTGGAGGAGAAGACATAAATTGCAAAAAGATTGAAAACATGTGGGCTGCTCTGGAAAGCTCTCATATATAATATAAGAAAATGAAGTTGGGATGTTTCTTATTCTAAACCAGTGGTGTTTTTTTTAAACTTGGCCAGTTTAAGACTGTAGACTTCAATTCCCAGAGTACTCCCATTTTTGGGAGTTGAAGTCCATACATTTTAAACTGGTCAAAACACTGTTCTAAACTAGTTCTATATTCAAAGTCAAGAAGAAAAATGCAATGCCAGCTGTAACTAAGGTTGGAGTGGGTGGTAAAGGAATGGACAGGGATAGATCAATCCATAAAAACTGATATGATATCTCAATAGACGTCAGGTGTCATGAAATGTTGGCAAACTATTGATTCTCCTCTTCTCCTCTTCTCCTCTTCTACCTAACCATCACTATCGCCATTGCTGCGACCACTATTACTATTATTATTTCTGCTAGAGATGGGGAAGAACTGCCAACAGAATTTAGAGGTTAGAACGATTTAACATTTTTGGAAGACCTTGGAGAACATCAAGTCTTCGGTGCCAGCTTCTGCACAAGATATAATTGAGAAAAGGTACTTTCCCAATTTCACCTGCAAAGTTTATACGCAAGATAGGGAGTAGAAAACAAGGAGACCAAGATTGTTGAAAAGCACTCAGGCAGTTATTGAACATCAAGGAGTTAGAATTGTCAGGTTCACGATGAACCCAAAATATGGTTTCGGGCAGATCAGCAAACGACAATTCCATTCTGTCAGTCTAAATGGCATTCTTCAATTTCTGAGTTTGCTCATGTGGGTGTAAAAAATCAGAAGACATATCTGGAAGATAGACCTCCTTCATGCTGAATTTGCATTGCTGCATTGGTTTCAGCTATTCTACAGTAAGCACTTAATTATTTGTGTCCAATACTGATTTTCTCATGCCTAGAACTAACCCACTTCAATGGACTGGATATCATGGATAGTCAGGCTACAGTTAACTAAGTAGCATCACAGCCAGTCCTCGAGTTATGACCACAATTGAGCCTAAAATTTCTGTTGCTAAGCTAAGTGAATGTTGCCCTATTTTATGACCTGCATGTGCAGATCGTCCATGATGACGTGGGTGGGTGGAGCCTCCCGCCACCGCTGCTACCAGGGCGAACCAGTAGCAACCCACCACTGATCTGTAGCACATATATATGTGAAGGGACTCACATATATATGGAAATATCTATGATGAACAGGCAGGATAATATCTTTGGTGAGAAGAGATTTAGCTCGAAACAATTGAAGACAGAACATTAAAAAAACCTTACTGAGATTTTCTTGAAGAAAAAAAATGCAACTTATTTCAGTCAATTTGGATTCAATTAAAAAAAAAAGAATGACAGTTTAAAAAAATCATAAGGTCAACCATGAAAAAAGATTGCCTTGCAAGTGTGAGCATCTTAAAGCTTCGTACAATAGTCAGGGATACATTCTTCTCCCCTCCTTGGTACTATCTTCCCATTCCTTGGTCTGACATAAGCTAAGCTGCTTGGTTTTAGGTTTCATTACTGTTGCATCTCTGTGAGTCTGTCTATGAAAGCACCAATAGGCTTGGCACAGACTCAACGTCTGAGCAATTTCTTGGCTGACTGTGCAAAATATGATATACAGATCCATACTGGCAAGTTAATTACTTGCTGTGTAAATAATGCTGGGATAAATGGGTTTCTTCTCCAAAACACTGTCTCGGTAATTCCAGCATGTTCACAAATAGGATATAAAGTTTAACACATTAAAAAAAAAATACTAGACATGGCCCTGAGGGAAAATAACCCCATGGCCCATAGAACGAAATAATAAGCTGCGTTAGAGAACATGTTCTCACATCAGGTTACTTAGAAATAAATACCTCTGTTGAACAAGATTTGTTACCAAGGAAAGATTCATAGAATTGCACTCTTAAGAATTCCCCCTTTGAATAATCAGATTCCTTCCAAACTGTAATCCCAGAAAATGTTGAGAAAGAGGAAACGTTTTAAAGGGGAATTTTTAATGGGCCTTCAAGTTGTTTTCAACTCCTATAGACCACAAGGTTCCATATCCATTTGCACTCTGATTCAGATGGCCCTGTGAGTATAGATAAATCTCAAAGTAGCTTCAATGACAATCAGAGAGCTAACAATTGACCTCCAGGCTGCTAACGACCAGATCAGAAGTGGGTTCCTTCCGGTTTGGACCGGTCCGCTAGAACCGGTAGCGGGAATTTTTCCCCCGCTCGCCAAACCAGCAGCAACGGCTGGCTGGATATGCCCCCGAACCAATCTTCCCGGTAGAAATTGCCTCAAAAATAACCCCCTGTGCATGCGCAAAGCCTCCTGTGCATGCACAGAGGGTTATTTTTGACGCAATACCCTGATGCGATGGGGGCATGCATGCGAGCGCAGTGAATGCGCATGTGCAAAACGCGCCCTTCCGTTGCAACCCAAACCAGTAGGAAAGGTAAGTAGAACCCATCCCTGGACCAGATGACAACAAAGACTATAAATCCTTCTATTACCCACCATTCAGTCAGAACTGAAGAAGCTTCTTGGATGAGAAGCGAAACGTTTTTCAAAGAAAAAAAAATCAAGAAAAGTCCAGTTCCTTTTTGGGGGAAAAAACACCTCACCTTTGAAAAAGTCATGACCTGGATGATTGAGATTCTCAATAAATATTTACAGGTTGCAAAGCACCCTTTCCAAAGCTGTCGTAACTTTGAGCAGTTGTTAAATAACCAGTTGTAAGTTGAGGACTCCCTGTAATGTATTCAAACGACTCTGTGCATATACATGGATCTATGTACAATGATGCCACTGATCATGAATGGGAAAGTCAAAAGGCAATTCCTTTTAGTCCGATGTGCACTGACAGTAAATCGCCCAAAGAATGAAAAGTCCATTATGATAGCTGAAATTGTTCCTAAAAAAAATAAAAATAAAAAGCATTCTACAATAGTTACAGTTTTTCCTTTGAACCAGACTGCTGTCTGAAATGTCCCCAAAAAATAAAGATGCTCTGAACTGTGTACCTAAAAAAGGAAGGGTTTTTTTTTTTGTTCTGCAAAGAATTTCATGATAAGGGTTATGTGATTAAAAAAAAAAAAGATGTCAAAGCCTTTTCTTTCCCAACAGATAAACTTCCTTGATTTTCTGCTGGCATTTCCAGGCACATGGATGCACCTGTTTCAAGAATTCTCCGTGTAACAGAGGACATCTGGGAAAGCACAAAAGATTGTGTGTCAGGAAGTGAAATAAAGCAGAGGGTTGATGGTAGTTAGGATTGACTCTGATGGCAACTGCTGTGAGCTGTCCAAACAACTGGGGGGAAATAAGTGTTAGAGGACAAGGAATTCGTTTACCCAGCATTATTTACACTTCAAGTCAGAGTACAGATTTATTTTCTTATTACCAGCGGAAAGCAACAGGCTGGAAATTTGAACCCATCATAGCACTGAACATTTATAATTATCAGTGTTTATTTCCCATTGTCTTGTTGATCGTTTTCAGCTGCTCAGAGAAAACTGATAGTTAAATGTTGTATGTGTTTTGTTAAGGCCTCTGTGTATGAGAGAGAAATAAAACCATTCTGCCAAATAAATGCTAATTCAACAAAAGCTGAATTGTGTGACCTTTGCAAATTACACAGATTTGAATATATTTGTGTACATTCCTTTATGTTATACTTGAGAGTCAACTGCTGTGTGATGGAGAGACCATGTAGGGCAGTTGTCACAGGCCTTGATAAGTGATTTTCTGTAGATTAAAAAAAAAAAAACCAACTTCAGAGGGTTTCGAGAAGGAAGTGCCACACATTTCTTGTTGGCTAGAAAACTGCTTTGAGATATTCTTGCTGAAGAGCAGAGCCTTATTTTTCTTTGTATTCTTGAACATAGCTACTAAATTCACCAATAGAAGAGATATTTTAGCAGAATGATGTAAAGGACAAGTATTCCTAGAGATGGTGAAATCCTCTAGACCAGAGGTGTCAAACTGGTGGCCCGTAGGCCAGATGCATCACACACATCTGGCCACGCCCACCCCAGCTCCGCAAAGAGAAAAACGTTGTGATACGTCAAGTGACAGCAACGTGATACCATGAGTTTGACACCCATGGTCTAGTCCAAGAGTGGGGAACCGTGGCCCTTTTATGACTTGTGGACAGGGGTGGTTTGTTTTCTTGTTTGCTGCCAGTTCGCTGACGGTCGTGCTGCGTGTGTGCGCAGCAATAAAAAAACAGCTTCTGCACATGCGCAGAAGCAAAATCCCAGATGACGGCGCCCAGAGAGACACCAATGGAACTAGCTCAGTGACATCACCGCACAGTTACTACTGGTTCCTTAGAAGTAGATAGAACCGGTAGGAACCCACCTCTGCTTGTGGACTTCAATTCTCATGCTTGCTCAGGTATTCTGGGAGTTGAAGTCCACAAGTTATAAAGGGCCTATCGTTCCTCACCTCTGCTCTAGGCCCATAAAGAGTGGGAATTTGGCTAAGGGTATTTCTTTTCAACCTAAATTATCTCTGAGTGACTTGGATTTGCTGGTTATGCCAAAGTATATTAGTATTATATGTTTATACCATGACCATTAAGTGTGTTACATCATAGAATACAGAACAATAATGTATTTGGTGATATACTTCTCTACCTCTTCACTCCCACTCCTATTAATATTACTATCTGTGGTCAGAGAGTTGAAGTAATTTTCCATACAATGATATAAAAACAAGGCATTTTAAAGATAGGCTGAACTGAAAACAAGCTCTTTTTTTTCTACTTAAGACTGGAAGAGAAAGAAAATCAGCTTTAATGATTCATCAGGGTGTTTGTAAACTGTTTTAGAGATATAGTAAGGAATATTGTCAAAGCATATATCTGTGCTAGATAGCAATTGTGTCTTTGTAGTTATATATAATTGCTGATTAGAGCTAGGCTGATATCAGTATATATTTTCCACAGGTATTTCCAAAATAAATAAGTGTTTATGACTAATCTAGCTTTATCTATGTATGTATATTTATTCAAGGGCCCCATGGTAATATTTAACTACTGATTATGACTCTTTGTGTTCTATTTTGTGTGCATACCAGCACACAGTATGATCTGTGGAAAGGTTAATAAAAACAATGAATTCCAAATGAATGCAGGAGAAAGCAAATATTGAACTCATAAATATGAGTATGGAGACTAGAGATTTGATCTTAAGAGGAGCTGTTTGGAGAATATTACCTATATGACTAGTTTTACCAATCCAATTAGTCTAGCATCTTTACAATTGCATACCAGCCATAACGTGTTCAATTTAATTGCTTGATGGCAGACCCAGGGCTTCTGCTACCAAACTGAAGCCTCCTTCTCTGCCTCTTTAGTTCTACAATGGAACAACTCTTGTGCAGGTACTAGCACATGGAGCTGATTAGTTCCGGCTCAGCCGCTGCTCGGTAGAAATTGCTCTGAGGAGAATTTCCAGTGAGCTGCTCCCATCTTGTCATAATTTCCAGCTGTTCAGAGTCCCCTTCTGAAGCCTAGTCATTGGGAATCATGTCTGAAAGGTTGCTTTGCTACTCTACCGAACAGTGGTTGGAGTTTTGGTTTTTTGACACTACCCCTCTCCAAAACAAAACAGAAACAAAAAAGAGATGGGGAAGAAGACAGAAATGAGATAGCATATCAACTATGCCAATTTTGTGCGCTCATCCAAGAGTGCACACGGTCCTATCTGGAGGGCAGCAATGAAGATATGTGGCAGTGCAAAATGCTACTGTTTTGAGGGGAAGGAGTCAAAATGGAGTGCTCTACAGAAGGCCTCTGAATAAGGACGCTAAGCATCCAAAGAAAGTCAATTATCTGGACAGCTTTAAGAAGTCACTAATGAGCTATGTATTTCATAATTTACGATTTGTGAAGCCACATGGTTTAAAACCAGCATGCTAAAGACAGGAGCATTCTAAAAAAAACTTATATTTTATAGAGTTCTCAAATATGCAACAACTGAGTCTTCAGATTATAATTTTTATACCAAAGTAAAAGTAGCAGACTCGTGGTGCTGTAAATCAGTGTTTTTTCCCCTACCCAGACGACTTCAGGATGCATGAACATCAGCTCCCACAATTCTCTAGCCAGCATGAGTTGAAATCAAAACATATTACAGTTGCCAAGGTTGAGAAACACTGCTGGAGATTATGACTCAACAAACAGTTCCTATCTCCTTGACTTCTCAGTTTTATAACAAAAATAGAATGCTCCTAAATTTACCAGTAGGCAGTCATATTTTATTAAGTATATCACTATGTTGATATGTGTTCAATCCATCTAGGACTGAAACGGCTTGTATTTCTAACAATTGGTTGATCAACACACTATTTGTTATAGTCTTAGGATAGGATAGTGATCTCTGAGTTAATCGTGCCTTTATCCCCATTATATTTCAGATAACTCACACCAATGCAAAATACCTTTATTCCTTCATCAGTCTCAAGTCAATATTTAGGGTATCTTACTTTAAAGACCAGACTCTAAAATCTCAAAACTTCAGTAAGCCTATCAACTAATTAAGTCACTGCATGGCTTTAAGCAGTTAATTGATTACTTAAATCAATATTTTTTTTCAAATTCAGTACTAAGGACTGTCTTGCTACAGTGTTGTTTTTTTAATGATACAGCAATTACAAAAAAAAAGATCACTCTGCTTCTTGGGAACTGGATCTGTGGAATTCTACACTGTTCTCTTCATATATTGTAAACTCAGAAGGCCTTTCCTTGACCATTATGTGGGACAATTGTTAGAGTCAGCCCAAGATTTATGATTACTGGATGCAAAACAGCAAATGCCATCCAAAGCAGCATCAGAGTTCATAGCGCAGAACCCAAGCCAAAATAATATGGCAACATTTCAAAGTCTACTCTTATCCCTATTAAAAAGAAAAGAAACATTAATAATAGCATAGTAAATAATTGGTAACTTGCTTCTCTTTCCTGTAAAGAATCTCTAAGTAAGGGATAAAATCAATTTGCTCATTTCATAGTATGAGGAATGAGAAATCTGGGACATTACAAGTACCTACAACAATAATATCTCTTGGTGCTGGTCATTTGGGCTGTGGTAAATGGAAGTTGTATCTTTTAATAACTGAAAAACCATAAGTTCTCCATAGAGGTGGAGTTAGCAGCCAGGAATGGGTTTAACTCCGTCTTGCTAGCCAATAGGACTGAGACTGCTAGTATATTAATTTGTCTCCTTGGACTCCGTCCCACCTTTTTGACTCAGTCCTAACAGGACAAGATGTGTAGTTAGCCATTCCTAACTGTTTAGACCAACTCTAGTTAAATTTTAGTATTTGTTTGTATTTTTGTAATTTTTAGGGATTAAAAATAAATAAATTGTTAGCCGTTTGAATTTGGTGTGAATGGCAGCACAGCCTGATTCCGCCAAAAGACCACACTAGCGACTCGGGAGACTGCCGGCTGGCTCTCCTGCTTCATAGCGTCCACGGGCTTGGCTCCGCGATGCTGGCACTTGATGTTTTTTCCTTGCAGATCGTTCGGGAGAAGCTCCATAGAGTGGGCAGTGCTTCTCCTGCGTTTTCTGATACAAAGAAGAGAGGTCAACCTATTCTATAGAACACCTCCAAGACAGGACAAGAAGCAATGGATGGAATCTGATCAAAGAGAGAACCAACCTACCAGTAGCATTAAGGAGAAATTTCCTGACAGTGAGAACAATTTATCAGTGGAATGGCTTGCCTCCAGAAGTTGTGGAGGCTCCAACACTGGAGGTTTTTAAGAAGAGATTGGACAACCATTTGTTGGAAATGGTTATTCTGCCATATCATTTTTACTGAATGCTCTGTGTTGCAAAACTATTTCTGATCAAGATCATTAGTCAGTCATCATGCAGTCTTTACTTATTTATCACATTTATTTATCACAGTCATGCCATCATGAAATTGCACATTTACTTGCAAGGAAAATGACATAAAGTAATGCGTTGTATCAGTGTGAAAATACAAGGACTTGACTCCAGGTGTTCTGATTTTTATTTTTAATCTGTAGAGGTGGTGAGAGAGTGTTTAATGGTTAATCACATACCAGACAGTCAATTAATTCTTTCAGCCATGGTGTTAAAAAATCATCAGGTACTTTGTTCAGGGTCTAAGGCAAGTACTTCGATAGCTTAGACATTGCTTTAAGTAAATTGGAAGATAATACAAGGATAAAGTTGGCATTAGTGGCAGTAATTTCAGAGAGGATCAAGCTAAAAGGGCCACATAAATGCTATATGCAGGTCTTCAATTGCTAGCCTTCTGTTTAAGTAGTTCGGCAGAATGCATTCAAAATTAATGTAACCTAGCTACAGGCTAGGATGTAAATAATTAGGATGCAAGTTGCTGTTAAGCTGAACCATTTGGATTTGTTGTGGGTTGTGCCAAACATACATTGAATTCAAAATCCATCAACAACTACAATGGGAGGTTTTGCAATTATTCTGTCTCTTCGAATTCAGCAAGGCATATGAAAGCTCATATTTTGCAATTGCATCAGGAAACTATTAGGTCACAAGGGGTTAAAAACAAGCTTTAAAATACTACACCGCTATCTCATATCATTCTATCTATCTATCTATCTATCTATCTATCTATCTATCTATCTATCTATCTATCTATCTATCTATCTATCTATCTATCTAGCTGTAGCTATCTAGCTATCTATCATCCATCCATCCATCCATCCAATTTATATCAGACCCATCTATTCAAAGAAACTTTGGGCAGTGGGGAAAAAAAATCACATTTCATTAATGTGAATGGTGGAAATGGTGGAAAATCTAAGTCCTCCCAAAATTTCAATAGAGTTTGGGGGGGGGGTGTCATCCATATCTTTGGAGGGAGAGCCTATTCCATAAGTTGGATGCCACAACAGAGAGGGCACACACATCCTAGGACCCACCAGGTGGCACTGCTTCCCTGAAAGTACCTAGAGCAGCTGCACTCCATCAAATCGGATGATAGAGGCAACAACTACTTAGGTAACCTTACAAAAATACCTTAGATCCATGCCATGTAGCGTTTTATTGATGATAATTATCACCTTGAATTGCACCCACAAACTGGAAGCCAAAATACCTCACCCAAATAGATCAGAGCAGGGCATCAACTCCACAAAAAGGATGAAACTACTTTAATTGAGATAGTCTGGTTGTGCTGTGCCTCCTCTTCCTTTCTCTGGTTCATTGAATTAGGGAGGTATCTCCCTGAGCCAAATGTTATCTCATTCTGGATTGAAAAATGCTTCAGTCTCTTTTGCCTAGACAATGATTCCTGCATATCTCTATCAGGGTACTTTCCTTACTGTCTAGACATAACAATATTATTTCATGGACATTCTGTAATGCACCTCACATTCTCTATCAGCTTCTATATACTCTCCAAATGGTGGTTCCTGCTGTTGATGGTGGAAGATTCCTTGAAAAATCATTCATTAACTTACATGCTCTTGGATGTGAATTAATTTGGGATGTCAAAGGCCATCATATCTCATCAAAATAGCCATAATCATGTTCATTATTAAAGCTGCATTACTGCATACAATGCTGTGAAGAACCAGGCTAGTCTAGTGGTAAAGATACCAGGCTAGAAAACAGAAAACTGAGTTCTAATTCTGCATTACTATGAAAGCTGTTTGAGTGAATTTGGGCAAGTTATTCAGTCTCAAACCATGATGCTTAGGCAAGAGTGAGATGAGCAGCATATAATTGTGTGAGATGAGCAGCACATCAATTTAATAAATATATAAAAACAAGCTATTCTTGTCTTATTTTCTCTTGACCCCCGAAATAATTGCTTGGCCTTATTTTTGGGGAGGTCTTAATATTTTGAGGTACAGGAAGCGTGGTCACCTCATGGCTGCTGCTGTGATTTGGGAAGGGCTTTTTTTTGGGGTGGTGGCTTATTTTAACGCATGCACTCCAAAGCCTGATTGGGCTTATTATCCAGGGAGGTTTTATTTTTAGGGAAACAGGGTAGTTGATAGAGAAAATGCTAGGAAGAAAAAAGAATTTATAAAAATACTGTCACCTGTAATTTATGGAATAATAATAATTATTATTATAAATATTACTACTACAATTGTGACATGGCATAACTGTTGCATAGCAGACGCAGTGAGCTAGAAGGCAAATTTAGCATCAGAATAAGCCAAGATTTCTCAGTTTTAGACCTCCAATTACCTATCGTCCTATATTTTAGCGGTCTTGAATATATATAGCCAGGATAAATTTTGTGTTGATTCTATAAAGGCTCAGCATTGCAAGACAATAGGTGAGGTTGAATGGAGGATGAAACCATCTGGCATCCAT